>LS486161.1:523645-547620 GCA_900490705.1 Pristionchus arcanus
ATAAGAGAGAATATGGCTAGTGGAAAGGTAACGTGGCTTAGATGGTGGTAAGGATACACTGCACTACATTGGGGCCTAGTACGGACCAGCAGGTATCCCCTAAGCTACCAACCATCTCGGGTTACATGGGAACCAACTCGCAAAGCTCGGCGAGAGAGGACAATCACGTTACAACAGGAAACTTCGAGAGTAACATGATACGCAGCCAAACTTGGCTGCGTGGCTGTAATGCAGGTTAACGATAATGCTTACAGTATACTTCAAAGGGGTGTTGTGCTAAGTCAGACACATGACTAATGGCTCTACACAGCAATTACGAGTAATTATAATCATGAGAACTGTGTGATGATCTAATGCCAGAGAAACGTAGATTTTGCAAGCTCTCCATTTGTTTCCGCTTTACAATTTGAAATAAATTTGCGTGCATAAATGGAATATGCAAGGAACAGAGCCGAGTAGAACTGGAGCACTGTAGAAAATATCCAATTGACTTTATTCCTTCGCAGATTCCCCGAATACTCGGGCGGATTCATGCTGCTCATGGACGAGCTGCTGCTCGATGGGTACGGTAGTTATTTTTATTTCGATCGAAATGCATTCATAAATATTGCATCTAATACCCCCAAAGTAAGTAGGACGAGCGAAACATGAGATCGCTAGTGGAATGTGTACTTTGATATTTTGAACCACTTGTTCTGTACGATTGTTGATCAGAAAATCCATAGAACAAGTAGAGGGAGTGAAACGTGAAGGTACTGGGGGGGGGACTAATTGTTTGAAGTTTCAATCTCACCGCTTGTTGTGTGGATTATCAAATGATCAATGTCATTTGACCTTTCGAGGGGAACAACGAAACAATGCTCCTATTCAGTTCAACGGCGCCCCTTCTGCTCTCCTCCTCCCGTGTTGCGGGAGTGCTTCTGATGCCATCGAAGGAGGGCGAGAGCATCGGGAGAGACACGGCGTTGTCGGCGGAGGCAGCCTGCCCGAATAGGCACTCGAGTGAGTTGGCTGGATTTGGGATGTTAGAATGGGAACATACATTTTCATTTCAAACCGGGAGCAAAAAAAAGTTTTAATAAAATGGTTGCAGTGGCCCCCTATTGTTAGTACGACAATGTGTAATCGAGATTCAAAACGCTGTTTCATGCTAGGTAGATTACTCACTGAATCCCAACAAATTTGGTTAATGTTAAAACATTTTTTAAAATTGTTGATTGCTTGAAATGTAACACGATTGCAGGTCTGTACTCCGATTGGCGGGCGTGCGGATCGAAGCCGGCATCGGCGTCCAATGTGAAGGCCCAGTGGAACGGGAGAGGAGCGATGATGGAACAGGGTGAGGAGGGGTTTCACGCTTAGTACTACTACAGTTACATTGGGAGTATCAACAGTATTGCTGAACAATCTCTCAATTAGGGTACAATGAAACGATTGCCCCACACACTCACAGAAATATAATCAGCGGAGTGGGAACATGGTGAGCATGTGTTTCACGCACTAGTATGCCAGTACAGATCACATATCGTAGGGTACAATTTAGCGATTCTCACGTTATTCAAACTGAAATGTAGCCAGTGAAATGGGAACAGGGTGAGGACAAGTTTTAATGCTGGTGCTAGACTCCCAGAATATTTGTGTATACAATGCCATTGGTGTGCGGGTCCAACATTCAATAAGTATGTACAGAATGTGTTAATTTCGGGTTTCACTGTTGGCACTACAGGTTCATGCAATCTTGAATTGTAATTATTTACAAAATATCCACCAATTCAACAAACCAACACCACGTTTCTAATTTTTAAGTATGTCTTTTCAGAACGTCTTTTCAGTTGAAAGCATGTACTTCGTAGATATTTTTCTATTGTTGAGTATCCTTAATTCAATATCAGGGATGCGGTTCACAGACTGGCCGAAGCCAATGATCCGTGTGTTGAACGAGACCGTGCTGGAGACCATGATCAAGGTTTTATTTTGTTATTATTATTTAATTTTAATGAATCATCTTCTCAAATGTTCGCCCGAAATATTCGTGCTTCGTGATCAGTTGATTTTCGGAGCGTCAGCAACTATTGCAATGTTTTGGTTGGCTCGGCATCGAGTAAAAAACCTATGATTTTTAGACGATTTTGTAATGTTTCACGAGTAGTTGATGATGAGTTGATAGGCCGCACTTTCAATTTCTCGTAGGCCGCTGTGGTTTAAAAATATAGAAATTTGAGAGACGAAGATGGATAATTGCAGTGCCACGACGCGTACAATGTGCCCGGAGCGAAGGTCGACGTCGAGGGACGATTGTGTGCCGTGGGAACGGTTAAGGTACGGTAGGAAGGCGTGGGGAGTACGGTAGCTAAAAATATCGATAAGGAGGTGGATGTGGGATGGTCAAGGTACGGTATCAAGGGCTTGGCGGGAGGAAAAGGTGGCTGAATTAACACTGGTTTTCGATTGGGGGATTTTTGGATGGTCAAGGAACGATCCTGGTTGCTAACAATTTGCTGTCCATGTTCGACGATAGGGTTAGACTTCTTGCGCAGCTAATCTTGCCCTCGATGCATTCTGGTCATTAATTGATTGATTCATTATTTGCAGACGTTCGAACTGGCGGCCGGTTCCTCTGAGCAGTGCATGCGACGGCAGAAGACGAGCCTGTTGACGGAGTTGGGCGTACCGTCAGTTTATTTTATATTTTGCACTAAATCCTTAAAATTCGGTCTTCTTTGAATGCCAATCGATTCAAATATTTCTGCCCCTGATAAGCTACAAAATAACTGAACATATTGTCAACATGTGGGATAATTGGGCGCCCCGCGAGGAACTATTTTCAATGATCAGCAATATGCGATCACTGGATTGAGAAAGCAATGTATAGAAGCTTACCAAGTCTTACATATTTATGACTCATTACGTGGAGAATAGAATGCAAGTGCCAAAATGAGCGGGAGAAATTTACCCTACATTGGCTGTGGAATATACGTTTCATTAACTAGTCAAGTTCGGGGCCTGCGATTTGGTCGGTAATACTATGGCAGATCCCGCGTTCCAAAAAAATTAAGAAGACGGTGCGAACAGCCTGTGCTTCGTGAGCGTATAAAATAGGGGATTGATGATCATCTATTGCAGGCAACGTTCCCTGTGCGATCCGCTGCAGGACATGAACCTCTTCGGAGTGTACCCGCCCGGTGTGGCGAACAAGACAGGGACGGGAGCGTATCTGGCGATACTGACGAGAGTGAGTGAGGTTGCAGGGTTTTGAGATATCTGTCATAGTGTTTGACGCACTAATGCGTTTGAACATTTTCCTCAGAAAATACTATCTAGGATGAGTAGTTGAGAGGGAGAGAAAGGTACCAATTCCACGTATGGATTACCAATGTGTTCAATAACGTAGGAGAAATGGAACATTCCATCTTATTGTGCGATTTGAACCTGGTTAAGTGCCGTTGCAGAGTTTCTATCTATCTCTGCAGGGGAAGAATGTTCCAATAAAGTTTTATTGAATTATTGCCTAAAAATACTATTTTTTTTTCATTTCACAATGAGGTTACGCTCGAAAACAGTTCATATTTGTAAGTTCTCCATTCACAGATGGACGGCATCTCAGTGGTGCCGGATTCGGCGCCCGCCACGTACGGCACGATGACCTCCCTCGTGACCGCCCTGACTGCTGCCAAGGTTACTTAATATTTGAATTGGTTGAATTCCCGCCAAGATTCTGAAGAAAATCGAGGAAATTTTGGAAAACGATCGGTGAATAGAGATAGCCTTATAGCCAGATTCGAGTTGCGCAGCTACTATAGAGCTATTCGCACGCTAGAATGGCAGTGGAACAACTGGTGATGCCGAGTGAAAACAATACGATTACCGTTACAAGTTATAGATGATTTTCGATAATCTGAAGTTGAAGCTGAAATGCACACCTCTCAAGTTTCCATGATTCCATGAGCTATTGTGTGCGAGTGCGATGACAGAAAGCAGTTAAAAGAAAATGTTTGTAGGTGATCGGCGATAATCTGGACACATTCGAGGCGGCGGCTAAAGCGAGCAACCGAAGATTGCTGTTCGCCTTCCTGCACGGAGTGAGCGGATTATTATTTATGATTATTTCTATTCGGAATGCTGATAGAAATCGGTGATCGGTGTGGTCAAGGGTAATTGTAATAGTGGTGAAACACATTTTCACTGTATGGAAGAAGTGCGAATCGCGGAGGCTCTACAGCCACAATGAGTCATTGTACGCATTTAGGGGTCAATATCAATTGAGAAAAAATATTTGCGAAGTACGGATTCCCCCCCCCCCCACTAATGTCTGTCTGTCTGCAGATTGACTGTTTTTCCCCAGACCTCTTTCAAAGAAGTATTACATATGTTTTGAAGGAAAGGTGTTGTAGCTTTGATGAAACAGATTTCTACCTTTACCATCTCTAAAAGTGTTCACTCGATGTGTTCCCATCGCATTTCTGTGAGATCGTAGTACTTGCATTCAAACACTTTTATGATTTTGATGAAGATCCATTTCACCTTGCCAATGTTCAGGAATCGTTCGACTACGTGGGCAGCGCGCGGTGGGTGCACGACATGGAGAAGGGAGTGTTCCCATCGCGAAGAAGGGCAGGTACGGTAGTTTATCGATTTTTGAATGCTAAAACAGGAGAGGAAGTAGGAGTGGTATTGTAGGCCTGGCATACATTGCGTAAGTGATGTCTGTCTGTATACGGTAGTATAAGTACGGTAGGACGGAGTATCGATTGATTGAAAGTCGGGAAAATGGTGTAATTTTTCAGCAGACGCGAACGAGGACGTGCCGGAGCAGATCACGATGGACAAAATTGCAGTAGGTGTTTACTTTGTTTTGTTGTAAGCCAACCGAATATCAATTGTGGATACAGCCTTTGACAGCTATGGAGTTACTGAAACAGGTGTTCGCCTTGTCTGTGTTGCAAAAAAAGAATAGCCCTTTTAGTGGCTTAATTTTTTTAAATTTTCTGAAGACCTAGCCGATCAGGCATTGCCAAGGGTTGTGGGATAGCGTAGTTGTAGAATTGTTGAAACCGGTGTTCCGCATGTAAAGTATTGTCAAAATAAGTCCTCTATCCTAATTTGAATCTATATTTTTCTTCTTGAATACTTACTTTCTATTTTTTAGAAGACCCAACCATCTCGAATCGAGAACGGTTGTAAGATAGCCTAGTTGTAGAGTTGGTGAAACCTTTTTTTGTTAAATTTTGGCCATTTTTCACAAAATCGCTGGTTATTCGATGAGAATGAGAGATGATGGGAAATGGAGAGAGATAAATCAGAAAGCATACCGTAACCTTTCCATTCAGCTAGCAGTGGAGCTGCAGCAGATCGAGGGAGGGTCGTCCGTGCTGCACGCGCATGTCGACGGGAAGAACTATGATGCGGACGAGAAGGGAAAGGGAAAGGGAAAGGTAAGAGAGAATGAGGGAGTGGGTGCGTACTAGGTGAGACGGGTTAGAGATTAGGAAGACAGGGGGAAAAGATGGGGAGTATTGAACAAGGCATATTTGTGCTAGATGATTCGCTAATGTACAATGAAGATGAGATCCTCCCGATAAGATCCTCATTTCCGTCTATAAAAATACAAGTTCCACTACTGCGTTAAGAAGTGTAATCAATCGATATCCATCACAGATCAAGAAGGCCCTCGAGAGGATGCGCAGTGGGATGAGTGGCGATGGATTCGAGCTGAAGGAGGACAGGGTCAATGCAAATGGGGTCAGTTATAGTTAAGTGTGAAACTCGAGTGCCACTTCCCTCGTTTATACCACCATTCGGACTCGAATGAGTATTGAGAGGGAAGGTGCAGTGAATTTGGAAAATTAGTATTGCCCTAGTCTATCGAATTGTCTACCGACATCCTGGATATTCATGAACGCGTGAAGCGAGTGCCCACCAGGATTTCATTTTTATTGCCAAATGAACCGTGTGTTGATTGAAATCATAGTGGAATAGTGAACTAGAGTAGTGTGTGTTACCTGAATCGCGCAGTTTAATGTTCGTTGTGACATGTTCCCTTGCTTTATTGGGATACTATTTATATTCGGCAATATGTGATGGACATGACACCGCATTCTCACAGGTTCTGCCACCCTCCTCCCTCCATTCCATTCTGAAGAAGCGACGCCAGACGCCCGCAGTCCTGGTCACGTCATTCGATGAGCAGTACAGGTGCGGTAGTAGAGGGTGGTGGGTACGGTAGGAAAGTGGATACTGTAACAATAAATGGGTACGGTAGTAATGTTGATTCGCTTGTAAGATAGTAAGAGGTAAGTGTTAATCACAAAGCGAAACGCGATTTTCACTTTCCCCGAACAATTAAGTGACTTGTGCTTCATAATGAGCACTTGAATAGGACATTTGCTGCAATTTGATCAATCGAAGATTGAGTGCACACTTAAGAAAAATTATGTTACCATATTTGAGCCAGTATCTCGCAATAACTATTTCATATTGACCGAATGGTTTGCATTTTGATATGCGGATCAAATTCATGTTCCACGCTGCGCACTTATATTGGAAATTCGTTGCAAGTTTGATCAATTCACGGTTTCACTTCTATAAATGCAATTATTGTTATCAATTCAATTGAAGAATGTAAAATACGTAAATGTGAAACTTCCATTGCAGCAATCGTCGCTTCCACTCGTCGTACGACCGTGTGATGGGAGGAAAGGAGGAGGTGGACAAAGTGAAGAAGGTAATGAACTCTATTTCTAAGGACGTGTGGAAACTTCACAGCTCACAACTAGGATTTATAATTGTCTTTGGATTCGCGCGAGTGAGAGAATGGGACTCGTTATCACTACGAGAACCAATTCCGAATCGATTTGAGATGCCGATATTAGGTTTGCAAAATTCGAACCAGGTGGTTCCTTGCTGTGACGAATCTTCATGTGAGAATATCAACGTACCCTGCAGTACTGCATGCAATTCGGTTGATTAAGAATGCTTTTGTGCTTATTGTTAGTGCAGCACTAGATCTGTTGAGAGCAATTGTACTTCTGTGACAGAGAAATTCTGTCTCTCGGGTTCCCATTCGATCCAGTGTGCAAGGCAGTAAGTCTGAATGCGTCTATCCGCCTACTCCATTTACAGTCGATGGCAGCAGTCGCTCGTGGAGTGGTCTCTCTGATGGCCGATCACGTGGGCATCGACGAGGCCACTCAGAAGAAGCTCAAGATCGACCAGGATTGGGTGAGTGACGAGCGTTTCCTTAGTAAAGGGTCTGTGAGTGCTCCTGAGATAGATACCAGTAGCACTATTTGAAAATAGCTTATACTGTGTAGCTGGAACACGACACGTCCTAGTCGATTTGAAGATGAATCAGAATGGGTGTGTGGTGTTCAGGAAGCAACTGATGTGTTATTGGCTGTATTATTAGTATTTGAGACATATGAAGACACTGAAACTCAAGAGTGCTGTGTAACGCAACCTCTCATTTTGTACAAACTGTAACGTAAATTTTAATTGATATCTCAGCTGGACATGCTGAGTAGCTGCTTCATCTCGACAACGAAGGTGCCCGACTGCCAGTATCTCAAGGCACTCTTCCCCAAGACGGATAAATTGTTTGGTGAGGAGAGGGAAAACACAGAGGGTATTGAGTGAAATGAGCGGAAGAGGAATGAGTTATTCCGCCACTGCGATCACCGAAATAGTACGTTTTGTGAACATATGTGTCCAGTCTTGCTGGCGAACATGGGGGAACCTTATGGGAACACAGTTAGTTGCCGCCGTCGTGGACAGTATGATTGTGATTATTCGTATGATTTTGATTATTCTATTCGTAGATCGATCGACGTTCATCTCGGCCGAGAGCGCGTCAACGGTGCGGACAATAATGATGCAGCTGCTCATTCTGGCCACCGGAGAGCACGGGTACAATAGGATTAGGGCTGTCAGGGTGAAGAGTTCATCTCTTCATTCTGCGTGCTCTCTCATCGGTCAGAGTGACGAGAGAGTATCCAAAATGAAGAGACGAATTCTTCACCCTGACAGCCCTAGTTAGGATACGGTAGTCGGATGAATGTAGCGATATGTGAAACGGAAGGCTATGTAGCTATGCACTCGAGTACGGATGAGGGAGTCAATAAGCTCTAATATTAGAATATTAGTGTACGGTAGATGCGGTAGGTCAAAGATCAATATTGCAGCTCGACGGCGAACGTGCGCGATCGCGAGTCGTGCAAGCACGTGAACGAGAAGCAAGCGGTCAGTTGGCACTCTCTCGATTTGGTGTGGTTGGGATGATATTTTGATAGACTCTGAGGCAAGATGAAACTGAGCTTTTTCTGAATTCATTGAATGTATGAGTGTGCTGGAGCGCGAGTGTGAAAGGTTAGCAAATGGAACAAATTTTTGCCAGGCATGAAATGAATGATATTCAGAGGCTTGGCCACATGTACGGGTAAATGGAAAGCGGTATCTAGCACGCTAATAACGCAATTATCCGAATATTTACCGACTATTAGCACTTGATTCGCCAGAACCGTCTCCCCGGACAACGTAGTATCGATCAAAGGAAGAACAAATGACATACCATTACAGATGTTCGCGTATCTGTGGCAGGCGGATCCATGGGCTCTACCAGCCAACACGTCCTTCTGCTATCGCACGTCGATATCCCTGTCGGATGCCGTATCGATAGCTTTCACCCCGGATGAGCATGGTACGGTAGTCAGTAGGGTTAGTAGGGTAGGCCCTACTATAGTCAGTAGGGTCACATAGATGAACTGTGTATTACGTGTCACCAGTGTAATCGATAGTGGTTGTTCCGGTTGGGATAGGAGAATGAATATAAGATTGCAAACAGTGGGGTGATGTTTTTGAATTTATCGCGCAGAGAAAGATTAGGAATCGAACCATTTCGAATTCGTGAGTTATATCTTGGTGATGAAACTCGAATGTGAGAGTTTAGAAAATGCCTGTTCAAATTCGTGCACCACATTTGGTTATAAAAATGAGTACTAGGGTTACGGTAGCGCACACCGGGTCAGATCTGTGATTCCCTCTTCCTTCAGGCGACATGCCCATCGCCGACTCCAATCACTCCACTTGGGTGGAGTCACGGATGGCCATCAATCCGACGTACTCATTGTTCCTCGTCGAGAGTCGGCCCGCCGATTGGACACTGCTCTGGGGTGAGTAATTACCGTACTTGGTCTGGCAAAAATCGATAATACGGTAGGCCAACTAGATGCTATGGGGTGATGAAAATTGATAATACGGTAGGCAGATAATGAGTTGAATGGTCACTCGATAGTTACAGTTTACTAGAATTGTAGTAGTTTCATAAATTTATGGTGTGGTGAATTTGGAGATCATGGTGACATGGTGTTGCACAATCGCTCCTAAAGACCGATTCTTTTGAGACAAGCTGATTTCGACGAGTATCAAGTGGACAGATATAATAAATCTCCTTCTTCTAGCCGGTCTCATCACGGTCCTTATCTCCATTCTAATCGTTGGACGATGCGACGATTCATCATTTATCGTCGATGAGGGCGAACGAGCGGCCGAGGAGGGAGAACCCCTTTGAGAAGCCACGCCCCCTCCCCTGACTCCGCCCCCTTTTCTAACCCCGCCCCCTTTCTTACTACGGTACTGATGTCTTTGGAATACACTGAATCTAGTCTGCTGATGGTGAACTCTTGTGCTTTAGTGTTGTGGTACTATACTATTTATTCCCCGAACTTTTGAAGAGCTTGAGTCTCGTGTACAGTTAGCAAGTCGTTTTATCCGTATCTTTTCTCATTTCATATTTATTTCTCCTATCAGAAGTTTGACAATGCTATGCAAATAATACACTTATTTATTGTTTCTCATTTCATCTTTTCCTTATCAAATGCTTATCCTATGCAAACACGAATTTCAATTGATCTCGAAATGGCAGTATTACTTGTTGTGAATGGCGACGATAAAGTATTAACTGAAAGGACTGGAGAATAAGTCGATAAGATGGTGAATCGATCCAGTACAGTATTTCAAAACGTTTAGTTCGTATGTCGCGGTTCTATCCTCATGAACGAAAATCGCTTGCTTTTACTTCCGATGCAGTTACGGTATTTGAAGGAGGTGCTTTCCATTTCGAAGGCATTGCGTCGCGAATGGCTCTGAAAAGCGATTATTGATTACCCTGCTCATCTTTCAATCCACCTCCGATAGGGAAGAATGTAGTAGAGTTGAAACAGCGGCGCGAAGGCTGGGGATATGAGAACGCTCTGAATAAGTGTGAATCTGGCGTGGGAAAATAAGTGCGCTGCTTACAACATAGTAGAGATGGATGAAGAGTGGATGAGTGTAGACGCCTAGATAGATGAGGAAGATAGTTATGAACCCAGCACAGAAAGTCAGGGGAAGAAGGGCGTTGATTGTTAGGGCCTGTGCTCGTATTCTATATTTGACACCGCGTAAGAATGGAGTTACGTGGATTAGCTCCCTCTGAAGGCGTCTCAGCTCGACTGAGAAATGGGTTGTGTTGTCCCGAAGGAATTTTAGTTCCTGCATAAGGGGATTGAGTGCCGTAGATCGAGTTTTGCTACCTTGGATCGATAGAAGAAGTTGAGGAAGAGGACGGGCGCCCAGGGAGCGATTACGTAGAAAATGAGAAAAAGTGTCTGAGGTGAGGCCATTGAGGCGCCGAAGTACCTAGATGGAAAATGTTAGCCCTTGTGGGGGGGGGGGGGGAGGTGACGTTGTTTAAAGAATGGGCTGAAATATGTAAGCTCTTACGTGGCAGTCTGACTGAGCATAGCCGGAGAGGTTGCATTGATGTAGGATTTGATCTCCGAGTGAATATCAGGACGAAGCGAGATGAAGAATGCCTGATTGTTTGGTGATTTATGAGAAATATGAATGTGACTAACACAGTATGCGAATGATGGAGAGTAGATAAGAAGACAAAAGAGAAGGAGCTGAAATATACACCCGACGACACGGGTCATGGCACACTTTTTCAATGTTCTCTATCTTTTGAGCCAGCAAATCTATTGAAATGAATTTCGGATATGATATAGGAAATGTATATGCCAATAATTTGCAATTAAATTGGTACTGAGAAAAAATCGATATTATTGCATAGTGATGACGCAATCGGAGGGTACTTTTTCAAAACATCATTATTCTTTGGAGGAATTTTTATATATCGCCAAACTTTTTATGCATAGATATATGATCGAGGGCTACCCAGAAAAAAAGTTTCAAGTTGCTACCGCATGCTGCAACGGCTCCGGGATTTTTGCAAAATTAGGGTCGGATTTTCAGAACTTCGCTCCAGGATATGCTAGAGACTCGTTCTAAGGATCATTCTGCTTCTCATAACGAGTAACTAATATCCTGAGAGTATGGTGGAGATTGGTCGTCATTTACATTTTTTACACTCAGAAGTCACTTTTTATGAAGACCCGAGTTTGAGCCAGTGCCATTCCAAGGGTGAATTTTGTAAAAATGTGATTTTGACACAGGAACATCGCAAAACCATCCTTGAGTATTATCCCCAATTTTTAAAGCAATTGCTTTTCTCTCCAGTCTGTGGTAATCGATTTACGGACGCATATCCAATTTGAAGAGTGCGAAAAATTGAAGAGAATTTCTCTTCAATTTTTTTTCTAACGGTTGAATTTAGCCCATACTTTTCCAAAAAATCAAACACCCTCACATTATTATCGCCGCACAATTTCAGGGTTCTAGCTCGGATAGAACGCAAAATAATAAATAGCAAACTTTGAAAAGCGGAAATTGTCGTACTGAATATGCCTCCGTAAATCGATTCCAACAGACTGGAGAGATAGGCAATTGCTCTAAAAACTTGGGAAATTATTCATGGATGGTTTTGCGATGTTCCTGTGCCAAAATCACATTTTTACAAAATTCACCCTTGGAATGGCACTGGCTCAAACTCGGGTCTTCATAAAAAGTGACTTCTGAGCGTAAAAAATGTAAATGACGACCAATCTCCACCATACTCTCAGGATATTAGTTACTCGTTATGAGAAGCAGAATGATCCTTAGAACGAGTCTCTAGCATATCCTGGAGCGAAGTTATGAAAATCCGACCCTAATTTTGCAAAAATCCCGGAGCCGTTGCAGCATGCGGTAGCAACTTGAAACTTTTTTTCTGGGTAGCCCTCGATCATATGTCTATGCATAAAAAGTTTGGCGATATAGAAAAATTCCTCCAAAGAATAATGATGCTTTGAAAAAGTACCCTCCGATTGCGTCATTACTATGCAATAATATCGATTTTTTCTCAGCACCAATTTAATTGCAAATTATTGGCATATACATTTCCAATATCATATTCGAAATTCATTTCAATAGATTTGCTGGCTCAAAAGATAGAGAGCATTGAAAAAGTGTGCCATGACCCGTGTCGTCGGGTGTAGCTAGTTTTGCATCAGATAATTATGATGAGCGACTTTTGCCGAAGTGAGATCTCCATAGATCATTACGCGATATCGATAGTAGAAGGAAAAGGGCTGAGCGAATACTGAATTGAAGAAAAAGAGTGGAGTTGAATGCCGTAGAAAGCCTGAATGATTTCTGGATGGAAGAGATTTCTGGATTTTAGAATGTTTGAGGGGCCGATAGCGCACGAAACAGAGCTGCGGCAGTATGTATGTGCAGAGTCCTTCGGCTTGGTTGACTAGGTAGACGGGGGTTTGATATTGACTAAAATGGTCATTGATCATTCGTCTAGAATTCAAATTTCGCACAGATTGAGAACCAGTACTTCCATGCTTGCATTTATCAGATCGCTGACCGCAAAATCGAGCAGAACTACGGAAAAAGCCTGGAATTAATTCCAGGATGAATAAATAACGTTGCATTTACCTTCATTTTCTTGGGTGTACGGGCGAAAACAATGGAGATGAGCGCTCCGTTGGTGAATATGGCAATGATTCCGAAAGTGAGGCGCGCGATTGATGCAACCAGTCCAATATCACCGTCCATTATCCTGGAAAATTCTGGAAAAATGGATAAATTTGATCAGGAAGGTGTAATTCGTAACAGGAAGAGTGACGAATGAACTCTATCTGATTCGAACGCAGTAACACACGAGTAATTCTCAGGAAGCTATAAAATTTTGGGAGAGAGGCTGATGCCTAGTCCCACATCAGATCCTAAGAAAAACACGTGGATTTAGAATGTACTAACAAGATATGATTTCGACAATTCATTGATATCTCATGCATGTAACTATACAAAGTCACGAGAGATGGAAAGATGTAGCGATGTGGAAAGGTGTTGAATGGAGATGATTCCTATAGTAGAGTAATCTTGTTATTCTGTAGCGATCTTTGCTATTTGTTTTTATTGTTCACTCGTTGTTTTTGAAATGTCAAAACAGCAAAATATAAGTATTTCCAGCCTTCGAATGTCCGAGGACGGCAAGGCACTCAAGAGTGACAGAAGAAAGTGCTACCAGGTGGGAATTTGGTATTTACCATATACCATGTAGAAAGGAAATATCAAATCATCTTGTGCCCTTGCTGTCTGTCTCTAGCGATAAATTGGGCTCTTATAATGTCTCTTCATACCTCTTATTCTTACCGGGAAGTAAATAAACAATTTCTTCATCCTCATTGACGTTAGGAATTTCCTAAGAAAACGATAATCAATTTGTGGCAGGCTCGTGACTCGTACTTCTCCTGCACTGATACTCTACTCGACAGCGGAAAGACCGAGAAGGAGGCCGAGAAGGCTTGCCGGGCCGAGTGGAAGGCCTTCGAGGTGAGAGCTATGAAATAAAGGATATGAAGAGAATGCTCTCTTCATTTCACGTTATCCCTCACCAATCAACTTGTCGAGAGAGTTGGCGGAATGAAGAGAGTTTGTCTTCATTTGCCTTGTCGGGAATAGGAAATATATGTTAATCATTAAAACAATTAAATATTTGCAGTCGAACTGCGCATCGTCGTGGGTGGGCCACTTCGTGCGCAAGCACAACTTTGAGAGGTCTGATATTTGTTCATTTCAGGAACTTTTTGGGTTTTCTTACCACCCAAACTTATGAATCACATGCAGTTCGTGATTGGTCAGAAATTGAAGAAGTTTCCATTTTGTTTCCGGAAAATAGATAATTTTGTTTCAGATACAAGGCGCAGCTGATTGAGCAGGGCGTCAACATCGCCGATAAGGAAGGCCTCGAGAATGCGACGACTGGTGGTCCCGACGCGAATAAGCCTCGCGCTTAGGAGGGCTACGGTAGGAGGCGATTATCGATTTACGATGCTTCTTCGTTTTGTGGTCCACCGTTTTTATGATACACATGATAAGTTGGAGCACTTCTCCCTATGAAAGAAAGCCATTATATTTTCATCAAATATTTGATAATGCTCGTTGCAGAGCTCTCGCGCGTCGCGAGCTCCTGGAGCAGCGACGTCCCTTCGCAGCAAGAGGTCTGCTGCAGCTGCTGCAGGCTCTTCTTCGACTGAGCTGCAGCGGCAGCAGCAGCTGCAGCAGCTGTGGGAGCTGAGCAAGGGTCTGAAGGAGATGGAACCGTTCTCGAGGCAGGCAATGAATAGGTTGGAAAATGGAGAAGGAGCGACTAATGTGTCACATCTGCCGCTTATCGTCAAGAATATGAGGTGGGCAAGGGATGCGAGAAAGGGCTGGTAGGATGAAGAATAGTCTCTTAATTTTGCGCACCAGATTGAAGAGAGATCATGCGGGAAATGGAGGAGAATTCTTCATTATGACATCCTTTTTTCGATGCTTTAGTGAATAGAATAATCGAAGAAATTGTACAAAACAATTACTAATTGAGAAACTGCCCTTTTGTAGTAGCAGTAATGACTTCGCGGCTCTTGCAACGATATTGGACGGTTTGACTAAAGATGAAAAGGTAAGTGAAACAAAAATCTTGCTAATAGGATGTTTATTTATCAGATCCGGAATGTGCGAGTGGTCAATGAAGTCATTTGGGCTGCAGTGCTTGCCAAGTAAGTGATTGAACTGATAAACAATTTCCCATTCAAATTTATACGAGTGCGTTTGCACTAATTACATGTGAATTGACCTAGCAATGGATCATTGCAGACCGCAAAGACAATTAAGAAGAATATTTACAGATCCCTCGATGTGCTTCCTCCTTCGATTGTCGTCTGGATTGAGGATGCGGTACGACACTTGCGCGAACCGTTCCCAGCGATGAAAGAATCGATTAGTGAGCTATTTTTTTAATTGCACAATTAATTACACGAAACTTCTATCTGATCTATCTTTTATCTGAATTCACAATCAGCTTCTAAGAAAAGTAATGAGCTTCCCGAACACTAACAAAGATATTTTTCTGCAGTCTGGTTGCTGGCGATCCTCCGTGATGACTTCCCGCTGCTGCAGCAGCTGCAGCAGGAGTCGCGCGGCAAGAATGGAGTGGTCGGGCCGGAATTGGAGAGAGAGAAGACGCTGAGACATCTTGCTCTGGCGTATCTTGCAGCCGGGAAGAGAGATGAGTTCAGGCGAGTATGATTTGCTAATATTAACCTGTTACTTCGTAGTTTCATCGCCGTTACAACTTGGCATCTGGGCTCGGTACGAGATGAATTTTTATCAGATTGCAGCCGAAACGAATCAGTTCAGATCGCTGTGGACATCGTCGAACACTCCTCTATTGGAGGAAGAGGAGCACCTTGGACACCAACACACTGCTGCATTGCTGCATCACGCACTGCTGAGGAGTGCAGAAAGTAGAAAGGTATATTTTGGTAGCTACTTATCACCCGATTCGAAGGATTCGCAGTTTCGTCTTTCTGGGGTATGATTGTGGTTACGATAATTTCATAACAATGGCTGGGTGGTTCGGAGAAAACAGTGTGAATGGGAGAAAGATATCTTTCAGCCCGATGGTTCGATGCTTCGATGGTACGCCGAATCGCTGGTTGCCCATCAGCGCACTCCGATTCCCGAGAATCCCCACTGGAAGATGATGATGACGCCTGTTGTCAGGTGAATAGTGGAATAGTTTATAAACATAAATTACATGTTCATGACAGGAGTAAGTTTGCATGGAGAAGGGAAGGACATGCAAGAGGCGCATAGGGAAATAACGTTGTTTTGCGACAGAAAATGAGTGTTGCTGCTTTGTGTTGTGGGGGGGGGGGGGTTGGTGAAGAAGTTTGTACTCTAATTAATTATCGATTGCAGCGCCTTCGGAGGGAAGATCGAGAAGTGGAAAGAAGGCGATGGACGAGTGGAGAAACTGCGAAAGTGGAGGTATCGCTTTTAATCCTCTTCAAATTGTAAGTATTGATCTCGAAAACATACGCGGTGTTGTTTTTTGTTGAAGTCAGAAATTTTGATTGTGTGTGATTGGAAAGTCATTAGAATGAATTTTTTTTCTCGAAAATCATTGATTTTTTTGCAGAGACGAATACGATGATTTCGAACTGGACAAGCTCGTAGTATCGATGCTTGACTACATGAAGAGTCTCATCTCGAATGGTCAGCTTTTCAAGGGTCTTTTGGGAGGACAACCCGACGATTTTTCGGTATTTCGCATGCTAATTGATGATTTCCAGAATACGGTAGTAGCGAGGATTTGCGGAGACTGGAGAAAATGCTTGCGCGAGTGAAGAGGAAAGATGGCGAGTTCGGGCGAACTGTAGTAATCGACTGGTTAAATCTGAGAGGATTGGATTATGGAGAGATGAAAATGAGCAGGTGAGCTATTGGAAATCAGGAGCGTGTATTAGGTTTTGGTTCCCTAAAACCATCATTGTGTGATCTTTTCTGTTCAGTTTTCTTCCCTCGCATTCGCTGATTGTTGTTGGGCGGGAGAAGAGTGGTGCAGGTATAATTTCATAATTGTTTATCAAATGAAATCTACCATTTTCTTTTGTTTTGGCGATTGTCGATATTATGCGTTCGCGGTTTCACTTGTTGAATTGAAATGACTGCCTGATGATATAGCTGAGACAGTGCGATCACACTTTTTAGTGACTGGGTACTAATATTTCCCTGATTAAGGTGATTGCACAATCCGCCCACCAAAGGAGAGCAAGCGGATCAAAGTAATGGAAGTTACGAAGAAAACGCAGAAAAAACAGTACGTTTTGCTGCCGTTTGATCAGGATGTAAAATGACACCGATTGTAAGATGAATGTCATGTGAAAGGCGAAAGGGTCTAAAAATGACATTGGGACTGATTGAAAGTGTGAAATATGAATGGTGCTTTAGGGAAGTGGATGACATTTGCTCGATGGTACTGACGGTTGCCACTCGTGGACACTTACTGAGCAATGATAAGATACGACCGCACGTCAGCTATTTCCGAAAGTATCTAATGGTGAGCATTGCGACTTGAATTTTTATTCTGATAACTGAGTGATTATCAGGATGAATCAAAGGATGTCGGCCAGTCGATTCTTCTGCAAAATTACCTGACTGACGCTGCGGTGAGGCATAATGGATGCCAGATGATACAGGTGAGATTAGGCAAAAGTGTTACGTACAATCTACTGGATGAATCGATCGTGCATCGATGAAAGAATCTAGCAAAATTCGTAATCCGTGCTATTTTCAAAATGAGTAGACGGATCCTTCACCTTGACTGTCCCACTTTCACTGTACTGCATATTACCATGTCAATCTGATTCAAAATGCGTAGTGAACTGTGTCAAAACATCTTCAATTTCAGCCAGTGGCAGAGTACTCGAGGGCAGCTCAATGGATTGACAAGGATAAGAAGGAATTGACATTCACTATCGGACGAAAACAGAAAGACGACGATTCGCCATTCAGAGAGATCGACCACTACAGTCTCCATATCTAATTAGGTCTCATTAGGATTGTTATCGCTTTGTAAATTGTGCCTTGACATTTTTTGCTGCCTCGGGAATAAAGTTGTCGTTAGAGAGACATGGGTGGACCCCGTAACACTAGAGAATACTGTAGACATCAAGAAGTAGTCTCTCTCGCGAGAGGCTTCTTATTAATTATCGTCTTTTTTTTGCCTTGCGGTGAGCTTTGAGAAGAGAATGAGAGGATCGCCTCTCTGACAATCCGTTCTCATTTTGAATCGAACGCATCATTGGAAGTGGTGAATGAAGAGCCATCGAGGAGATCAGAATGAAGAGCCATCCTTCACCTTGACTGTCCCACTGAGAACCGTAATCTTTCGAGTTTATTTTCTCTCACTTACCAATCTTTGATCTTTGATCTTCAGCATCTTATCCGAGAATTCCAGAGAAGGGAGGAGCAGCGAAGAAGCGAGGAAATTGGATAGAAAATGCTATTTGTTTAGTTTTACGCTTTTCGTATCAATAAATTACATAAATTTATTGAGATGTGAAGATCGATGATGATGATGAAGGTCGATGACAAGGCGCTCGTCGGTTTCGCCTTTGTGTTAATTGTGTGTTTTAATTTCAGAAATAACCTTTCTCGTTTCAGGAGTTCAAAAGTCTGATGGCGAAGTTCTCAGTGGACAATATCAGGAGGATGCGAGGATTGAAGGAATTCACGTTAATTATATAATGAGTGAAGCGAAAAACAATGAAATAAAAGTAAATTGTGATATCTGGAATTGTCTCTCTAACGACAACTTTATTCTCGAGGCAGCAAAAAATGTCAAGGCACAATTTACAAAGCGATAACAATCCTAATGAGACCTAATTAGATATGGAGACTGTAGTGGTCGATCACTCTGAATGGCGAATCGTCGTCTTTCTGTTTTCGTCCGATAGTGAATGTCAATTCCTTCTTATCCTTGTCAATCCATTGAGCTGCCCTCGAGTACTCTGCCACTGGCTGAAATTTAATTGGAGTTTCAAATGAATAATACATCTTGGCAAATTCCACTTTCATCGCTAATTAGGAGTGCAGCAGAAATTTCATTTTGAAAATTAATGACTTTTTTTAGATTCTTTCATCGATGCACGATCGATTCATCCAGTAGATTGTACGTAACACTTTTGTCTAATCTCACCTGTATCATCTGACTTCCATTATGCCTCACCACAGCATCGTTCAGATAATTCTGCAGAAGAATCGACTGGCCGACATCCCTTTATTCATCCTGATGAGGACATATTCAATCAGTTTTCAGGAGAAAATATTCATCTTCTTGATACAGGCATAATCGATCAGTTTCAGGCAAAAATGTTTGTTGATCAACGAATGGGAAGTGCATAATTTGAAAATTCTCTTTTTTTTGGCCCAATCAATACCCCCCCCCCCCATGTGGTGTGAATAGGGAATGAGAATAATTCCGAGAATACTCTGTGAGAAATGGATGGGCCGAGAATCGGAGAAGTGCCCACAAACTCACCATTAGATACTTTCGGAAATAGCTGACGTGCGGTCTCGTCTTATCATTGCTCAGTAAGTGTCCACGAGTGGCAACCGCCAGTACCATCGAGCTAATGTCATCCACTTCCCTAAAGCACCATTGATATTTCAGACTTTCAATCAGTCCCAATGTCATTTTTAATAAAGACCCCTTCGCCTTTCACATGACATTCATCTTACAATCGGTGTCATTTTACATCCTGATCAAACGGCAGCAAAACGTACTATTTTTTTCCAATGGGGATTCTCGGGAATCGGAGTGCGCTGATGGGCAACCAGCGATTCGGCGTACCATCGAAGCATCGAACCATCGGGCTGAAAGATATCTTTCTTCCATTCACATTGTTTTCTCCGAATCACCCCCCGGTCATTGATATCGAAATACCGTAACCACAATCGTTTGATACTAAAATATACCTTTCTACTTTCTGCACTCCTCAGCAGTGCGTGATGCCGAAAATAAGACTATAACTCACCGAAATAATTGCATCGTTTCCACTCCAGAAGCCTCTCGATCATCTCGCTCTCCTTGAATGGATCATCGAGCAGCCGAAGTTCCACTGCTTCTGAAATATTAATCAATACCTCTCGTATAGGGATGGCGAATGAAGAAAAAAATTGCACTCTTCATTCTTCCTCACAAAGGATGGCGGTGCGGCGTCATTCTTCATGAAGAGGGGGGGGGGGTGAATCGGTCACCTCTTCATGAAGAGCTTGGTCAAAGTGCATCGTTTTCAGTCGTTTTTCTTTCGCTATTGCATGAATAACGGGTGGAACACTCACGTACAGTATTTTAATAACCCAAAATAAGGTTTGGAGTAGAGTTTCGGGGCGCCAGTGGATCGAGAAATATAACAATAAAACAGTCAGCTATGAAGCTGAATCATCCTTTTTGGCCTTCAAAAGTGTTTATATAATGCATTACCACAATCGGTGAAGTCTAAGCAATATTTCGACCATTTTTAAAACCTACAAAGTCTCAGAAGATGAACCAATTGTCAACGAAACCTGATTGGGACAAATTATGGTATGCAAATTTTAGCGCAAGCTAAAGGTAAAGGGGCTGACATGTTCATGCCAAAAAATCAGATCGATATCTCTATTGGTAGGCTATTTATGCGTCATTCACTAAAAGCTCTTCATGAAGAGGTAGCACAGCCGGGTCATTCTTCATGAAGAGCAAAATGAGAGGGAGAGAAAATGGCCTCTTCATTTCTCACTTTTCTCTTCATTCGCCATCCCTACTCTCGTATGAGAGGCACTAATCGGTGAGCCAACGAGGTCAGCACCAATTTTAGGCAATACGCGGTGAGCCAACGAGGTCAGCACCAATTTTAGGCAATACGCGGTGAGCCAACGAGGTCAGCACCAATTTTAAGCAATACGCGGTGAGCCAACGAGGTCAGCACCAATTTTAAGCAATACGCGGTGAGCCAACGAGGTCAGCACCAATTTTAAGCAATACGCGGTGAGCCAACGAGGTCAGCACCAATTTTAAGCAATACGCGGTGAGCCAACGAGGTCAGCACCAATTTTAAGCAATACGCGGTGAGCCAACGAGGTCAGCACCAATTTTAAGCAATACGCGGTGAGCCAACGAGGTCAGCACCAATTTTAAGCAATACGCGGTGAGCCAACGAGGTCAGCACCAATTTTAAGCAATACGCGGTGAGCCAACGAGGTCAGCACCAATTTTAAGCAATACGCGGTGAGCCAACGAGGTCAGCACCAATTTTAAGCAATACGCGGTGAGCCAACGAGGTCAGCACCAATTTTAAGCAATACGCGGTGAGCCAACGAGGTCAGCACCAATTTTAAGCAATACGCGGTGAGCCAACGAGGTCAGCACCAATTTTAAGCAATACGCGGTGAGCCAACGAGGTCAGCACCAATTTTAAGCAATACGCGGTGAGCCAACGAGGTCAGCACCAATTTTAAGCAATACGCGGTGAGCCAACGAGGTCAGCACCAATTTTAAGCAATACGCGGTGAGCCAACGAGGTCAGCACCAATTTTAAGCAATACGCGGTGAGCCAACGAGGTCAGCACCAATTTTAAGCAATACGCGGTGAGCCAACGAGGTCAGCACCAATTTTAAGCAATACGCGGTGAGCCAACGAGGTCAGCACCAATTTTAAGCAATACGCGGTGAGCCAACGAGGTCAGCACCAATTTTAAGCAATACGCGGTGAGCCAACGAGGTCAGCACCAATTTTAAGCAATACGCGGTGAGCCAACGAGGTCAGCACCAATTTTAAGCAATACGCGGTGAGCCAACGAGGTCAGCACCAATTTTAAGCAATACGCGGTGAGCCAACGAGGTCAGCACCAATTTTAAGCAATACGCGGTGAGCCAACGAGGTCAGCACCAATTTTAAGCAATACGCGGTGAGCCAACGAGGTCAGCACCAATTTTAAGCAATACGCGGTGAGCCAACGAGGTCTACACTAGTTCTAGGAAACGCGCGAACTTAGCTTTTGAATTCCTTGGTCAGAATTAGAAGGTCCTTCCTTGGTCGGAGTGCTCGCCATCTTGTCCACGTGCATCTGCAATTAAAATGTTATTTAATCGAATAAAATTGGATCGAATCGATCGAATGCAATAAATCGACCCTTGAAATTGAATTGAAAGCGCCGAAATATTGTCAACGAAAAACCGTTCCGCCGATCCACAAACAGAAAAACAATGACATTATTAGCTCACCAGTGGATGCAATGGAAGGCGATCATGAAGTGGGCGAAGCACTGCAATCAGTACGTCTGCAACGAGACTTATTATTATTTAATTACTGTATTTATTCCACAGACAGTTTCAGCAACATCCAAAACTAGCTCTATCATTTTTTTTACAGAGCAACTAAGTATCGCCAAATCGACAGACCTAGCCGATACAAATCTTCACGCGATTCCCTAACAACATGGCAACTCTCCTAACTCAAAAAAATTAATCAGTAATCGATACTCCGCTCCCTTCTACCGTATCCCCCTTCCATGCCCTCAATTACCGTACCTGCACCGAGTAGATGACCGAAGAGGTCGTCGACGAGCCGTACACCCAGAACGAGATCGTGGGCAGCGGCATGTAGAGCATCACGACCACTGTAAATTATTGATTAGTGAGATACAGTAGCTTATCCATCACCATCCCCGTAGCTAAGATGCTTCGGTAGATTTCGGTCCAAGTCCGTCGTCGATATTAAATCAAAGTAATATGAACAGTGCTGGTTGATTTTTGACGAGCTAAATCCAAACAAACTGTCAACATGATAAGTCAAGAAGAAAAATAACAATTCAGAAGCGCCACTTTGCCTGGTCAATTGTTTACTTTTAGCACGTATTTCTACTGACAATTTCGGATTTATTGCAAAAGTGAAACACCGAACTGGCAAAACTAAAATTAGAAGCACGATTTCGCCTAGTGCCAATTCAACATTTCTTTTAGAATCTGTCGAAAGCACTCGTTGACGCGCAACTACACCTTAGCATGGCACAAAAAATGATCAATAACTTTCGGCGCTTGATTTGGTCAAAAAAAATTTACTGCACACTCCCGAGGCTGCAGCAAGACTACCGTACCCAGAAGTACTAGATCATAACCGAATTGGGCTGGAAGTAGTCGACAAAAATCGATAAATCATTAATGACTACCGTACCCAGCAGAACGAGATCCAGAACGGCTCGGGCAGAAAGTTGTCCACAAAGTAGCAGGCAATGTTCGTCGACAGGAGCAGGTAGATGACGCAGATGCCGAACAGCGTCACGTTGACGAAAAGGGAGGTGAACTTCTGGAAAAGTAATAATTAATTAATCATTATATTTATCTAAAGTAAATTTGGAACAAGAGCTTTACTAATTGAAATTTTATAGTCACGAAAACCGGTATCAGATTGTAGTGAGCCCTTCCCCTCACTCTCATAGTAATCACGAAACTTCAAGTTATCAGGTACAAAAATTTTATTGAGTAATTGCTTATTATTCATAAAATTAACTTGTTATTTAAGTTTTTCAAAATCGAACAAAATAAGTGGTTCGTTTCCGATACATATTTTCTCCGCAACCCTAATCCTCCTGATCCCAAATCCCAATCACACGCACTTGGCCTTCGGTCCCATCGACCGCTTCGCAATCTCCGGAAACGGCTTGCGGCAGTGGTCGTGGTACTCCGGCCAGCGCTCCTGAAATCAATCGATAATTACCGTGACCCAAGCAATCGATATTCCCCCACCCTTCCTCTATTCCCTCATTTCTGTCGGCGTTGTGTCCATTAGTTTTCGCAAAAAAAATATTTTATACCATGGGATTTTTTGGAGGCCGAAATTACCCTTTAGAACTGTGGTCGTAAGTTGTTAGAAAAGCATGTGGAGGGTTGCACAAGTGCCTTGACTACCGTTTGGATGTAAACCGAGAACAAATACAACATATTCGTCAAAATATTGATAACAGTGGCCTCATCAATTATTAGAGACGTTTAAAAGACACTATCTGAGAGGATCAACATATTTGTGAAGGATCTTGGCATTCTTCAAAATACAACCTATGCTCTTTCTTGCATGGTAGGTAGTGCGTGATGAGTGTATGCGGGGAAGGGGGTTTGCTAAGCTTCCTTGCTTCTCCGCGCTTCAGGCGGTAGTGAAAAGTGCATGATGACGTCACAGGTCAAA
>LS486161.1:548687-580458 GCA_900490705.1 Pristionchus arcanus
CGTTTTGACCTGTGACGTCATCATGCACTTTTCACTACCGCCTGAAGCGCGGAGAAGCAAGGAAGCTTAGCAAACCCCCTTCCCCGCAAACACTCATCACGCACTACCTACCATGCAAGAAAGAGCATAGGTTGTATTTTGAAGAATGCCAACACTATGTCGATCGAATCAGATAGTGTCTTTTAAACTTCCCTTTTCAACTATGCGGATAACTCAACCGGCCATCTCACTGTGCTCAGCGATGCTACGCTCCCAGCTCAGCTTCTCCAGTGCTCGCTATGTGTGCTGAAAGCAATAGGAATTTTATCTAGGAAGTCTCTCTTTTCCCTTTTTCATAGCTGTTTCTCGATTTACTTCTACACTAAATAAGTGAAATATCTTCGTAAGATATCTGATAAACGACGACAGCCAGGGAATTTCTAATGGCATTTTATCGGTCACGAAAGCAAAAACGCTGTCGAACGTAAGTTAGATAACTTATTAAACAAGAACCTTTTCAAAAACAGAATCATTGATAACCAACCCCAGCATAGTCCGGCTTGAATACGTCTGTGATCGAGTCATTTTTCACATTTTCCACACTTTCACAGTTACCTACGTGACTTTTCGAAGTGAACAAACATACAAATTTGCATTTCCTTAGTGTAGAAAGAATAGATCACAAACCCCATCATAGTCCGGCTCGAATACGGCTGCGATAGCGTCGACTGCAACGGAGATCGACCGATCGAGAGGGTCGCCGGAGCGATGCGCCAAGTCGCCGCTCTAAACACGTATTCAATTACTATTCTATTGAATCAACAAGAACTTCCGCAAGGTGGTCAATAATTTGTGAGCTTTCACGCACGATAATACAGTAGCAGCATGACTAGAGAGATGAAAGCATGTTACTAGTCTACTCTTCCCACTCAGGAAATGAGAGCAATTGGATCAGATTTGGCCTTCGAAAGGCGAACAAGGGTTGTCAGTCGATCTTTGCAGTGAATTTTCGAGAAAGAAAGACAGTGCCCCTCCCTCGATTTCCCTCATTTCTGTGGGCGTTAAGCGGCGGCCCCTTTTCGATAAACTCCCTCTACGGGCTAACGTGCAATGGCATTTCATGATGCCTTCAAAGGGAGCAACCGATCGGTTAACCGACCTTTCTGCGCAATTCGTCGATCGTCCAAAGCGTGGCGACAGGTGGCTGCGCCATTCCTGAGCAAAAATTTGTTTATGAATTGTATAGTGGTAGCAGCCGAAACGGGGGGAGCATCGATGTAAATTAATATGCGGAACACAAGACATAAGGCTCTTGCAAAGCTTGAAAGGAGGTCGAAGAAAGACAACGAAAAAGTTTGAATATTAAATTCTTACAGTAATTTCTGAAATTAGAGTTGGAGCAGATGTGCTAGTGCATTCATGACTAGCGTGACAGCGTGATCAAGAGTTCAAACGACCAAAAGTCCCCTTTCATCTACCCTCTCTCTGCGGATATTGATCCCCTGGGACGGGCGGGAACGCTTCCCCGGGTGCTTCCCTTCTTGCCAGTCTACTCCTCGCTTGCTCGCTCGCTCGCGCTGCCGCTTCCCTTCCCTCCCCTGCTTTTTTTCGCGCCCTTTTCGCTATTTTGACTTCCGATTAGTTGCTCCGTTGCCTCTAAGATGCCGTTATCTGCGTGGAATCATTGCTGACGTCCTTTGCACTTGGCTGCTATAGTAGAATGACCTGTTTTTGAAGTGTTTAGTTACTGCGAAAGGTTTTTTTAAGCCGAATTATTTTCTTTTCGAAAATACGATCTGTTACTCCGTTGTTTTGTTGTTTGGTCCTCATGGTCTTTGTATAGGCCTACTACCATAATATATTAAAGCCCCTACGCCCTTAAGGTTGTTCGCCCAATAGTTCCGCACACCAGTACACCAGTTCATGTGCGCGCAAATGCTGACAAATGCTGAACAAGCTCTTTTTTTTCGAAACGTTTACTTCCATTTCGCACGTACATTCCTTGCCCCTTCCCTCTGTGAATGCCCTTACTTCCTAGTCTTGATTATGCTACTCGCTTTTGCGCCTAATATCATCATGAATATCGCATTTAACGCTGTTCCTTTCAGTTCCATTCTGGCGCTAACCCTCCTTCCTCCTTTTTTTAACTGAATCTTATTTTCGAAATGCTCCGAAATGCGAAATTGTATTTGTCCCTTTTCTCACGTTTTCTCTTTACACTTAGATGGCGCTGCCTGACGTCCCTACGCCCCTAATGTTTTGGACTCGAGAGTTTCGCTGCGCATTGTTCGTTTTTAGCACCAAATACTGTTGTTCGCGAAAAGATGACTATTGCTGAACAAGCTCTTTTCGAAACGTTTACTTTCATTTCGCACGTTCATCCCTTGCCCCTCAGCCGGTCCCAACCCCTTCATATTTATCTTGATTCTGTTTCTCGTTTAACGCCCATTATCGCCATTGTGAACATCGCATTTACCGCTTTTTTATTAACCTGGCCTTTTGAAGTTTCACTCTGACGTCTTCCCTTCTCCCACTACGACTACCGTCGGCCACTTGGAGCGACTGAAGGAGGGATAGGAGGCAGAGATGAGAGGTATGGTAGTGGTTATCGATTTTTATTAACATGTCCTTTTGCAGTTTCACTCTGGCGTCTTCCCTTCTCCCACTGCGTCCATTATCGCCCTCTCCTCCACTCCTCAATCAATGGCGAGCACTCGACGACGTCATCAAGGACAACAATAACTGCTCTCCTCCACGCTAAACACGGTGATGTTGATCGTTTACATTTTCCCTCTTCTTTTTTTTCCTGTGAAGCTAAGCGCCCTAGCGCAGTATTTTTATGTTTTTTTTGTGAAAGAGCTAACTCGTAAGTAACGGGGTGGGCGGAATTTAATAGGGCTGGAATGCGAAGAGTATTCTCGTCATATTTTTTTCTCGCTTATTGTTTATCGACCGTTGTATGAACCATGATATTTCCTATTCCCCTTCAATACTCTTCACCGGCCCTATTTTAAACCGCATAGGAAAGGGAGACGTGGCTAGCACGTGCACCGTAGCCGGGTACCGGCGACAACACTTGGTGCGCCCTCTAAAATGTTTGAGGGTGTCGAGGGCGTTAGTTTAGGCGCCAGAGTCTAGTCGAGTTATATATTGTTCCGTTTGAACGTTGGGATGGGATACTCTGGCGTCAAAACTACCGAAGTTGCCACGTCGCCGTAGGAAGTGTTGGATCCTGGCTACGGTTAGCGAAAAAGGAGACCAGACTGGCCCTATACATCTACAATGCCGGGATGTAGGGCCGAAGCCGAGAGGAGCCCTGTCGGTTTCACATTACATGTTTCAACCTAAAGTCTGTCTTAAATGTGGCTGCGCCTCGCCCAGCTCGCTAGTCGAGTGACAGACGGTTGTCGTCAGAGTTGAAAAGGTGCACTAATTCACCAAATTTTATTTAACTTTTCAACTCTGGCAAGCATGTGTCTGGATCTCCATCAGAGTAGGAGAGAGATGAATCATTCCTCTTAACTGCATTGATCCTGACACTGCGCGATCCGTGAGCCCGTTGATGGGCGATCGAATGCAGCTCCCTGTGAGCTGTTGAGAGAGGCCATCCCTGTGTGCTCACGGTGTGTACGCTACTCATTGAGTGACCCCAACAGGGGGAGATGTCATGGGGAGCGGAGAGGAAGATATTGAAGAGAGATGAGAACGAATTGGGGCTAAGACTAGGGACCATACAGCTCAGCATACGCTAGCGAAAAAGGTCGGTCAGGCGTACCTCTCCCTGTCCGATCTGCCGATAGGCATGGCTCCTGGTACCGAACTAATTTGGGTACTCTTCGGGCGTGTCGTATGCTGGCCTCATGAGTTTGCATGAGTGAAAGCGCGCACTATCTCGCCGAAAGCGAGTGCCCTCACGGGCGGGTGCTGCAGCGGCTGTATGGGGGAAAGGGGGGGGGGTTGAGATGAGACTATGGCATATGCGAACTGTAGTGAGAGTTAAAATGAATTGAAATGAAAATCAGAAGAATAAACCAATAGGAGGGGGTGGAAGGGAATGGATGAAATCGTCGTTAAAAACTGAAATTCAAACGTTTTGTGCTACTTTTTCATGAGTGGATATACGGGGAGGAGGGATTCTGGCAGCAAAGCATGAGATAATTCAAGTTATAAGTTTCTGTTTGAACGTTTTGAAGTGTGAGAGAAGAGTGCGGGGTTCCATAGACATAGGTGAAATCAAATTGTATACGAATCGAGAGAAGGATAATTTATGGAGATGCTAATTTGACCCATTGAGGAGAGGCGAGGCGAGGCGACGTCAGCGTTCAAGGACAAGCTACGACCTCGCCGTCCGAGCAACTCGTCCCGACAGGAAGAAGCAGAAGGTTACGGTAGCTAAGGTACTGTAAAAGGACGAATCGATGACTTAATGATGATTATTTGTAGAATCTCTTCTGATCGCGCGATGGGACGCTGATGACTTCACTCCCGCTCGTCTTCCGATGAGAACAATCGGATGCTCAGTCAGAAATGAGAGGTACGGTTGACGGATTATCGATTTTTATTAACCGCTGTTCTATTGCAGTTCGACTCTGGAGTCATCCTTCCACCCACTGCGACAACTACCGGCCACTTGAAGCGCGACTGAAGGAGGGCTAAGAGGCAAGAATGAGAGGTGCGGTAGCGGTTATCGATTTTTATTAACCGTTGTTCTATTGCAGTTCGACTCCGGCATCTTCCTTCCTCCCGTTGCGACAACTACCGGCCACTTGAAGCACGACTGAAGGAGGGATAAGAGGCAAGAATGAGAGGTACGGTAGCGGTTATCGATTTTTATTAACCGTTGTTCTATTGCAGTTCGACTCCGGCATCTTCCTTCCTCCCGTTGCGACAACTACCGGCCACTTGAAGCACGACTGAAGGAGGGATAAGAGGCAAGAATGAGAGGTACGGTAGCGGTTATCGATTTTTATTAACCGTTGTTCTATTGCAGTTCGACTCCGGCATCTTCCTTCCTCCCGTTGCGACAACTACCGGCCACTTGAAGCACGACTGAAGGAGGGATAAGAGGCAAGAATGAGAGGTACGGTAGCGGTTATCGATTTTTATTAACCGTTGTTCTATTGCAGTTCGACTCCGGCATCTTCCTTCCTCCCGTTGCGACAACTACCGGCCACTTGAAGCACGACTGAAGGAGGGATAAGAGGCAAGAATGAGAGGTACGGTAGCGGTTATCGATTTTTATTAACCGTTGTTCTATTGCAGTTCGACTCCGGCATCTTCCTTCCTCCCGTTGCGACAACTACCGGCCACTTGAAGCACGACTGAAGGAGGGATAAGAGGCAAGAATGAGAGGTACGGTAGCGGTTATCGATTTTTATTAACCGTTGTTCTATTGCAGTTCGACTCCGGCATCTTCCTTCCTCCCGTTGCGACAACTACCGGCCACTTGAAGCACGACTGAAGGAGGGATAAGAGGCAAGAATGAGAGGTACGGTAGCGGTTATCGATTTTTATTAACCGTTGTTCTATTGCAGTTCGACTCCGGCATCTTCCTTCCTCCCGTTGCGACAACTACCGGCCACTTGAAGCACGACTGAAGGAGGGATAAGAGGCAAGAATGAGAGGTACGGTAGCGGTTATCGATTTTTATTAACCGTTGTTCTATTGCAGTTCGACTCCGGCATCTTCCTTCCTCCCGTTGCGACAACTACCGGCCACTTGAAGCACGACTGAAGGAGGGATAAGAGGCAAGAATGAGAGGTACGGTAGCGGTTATCGATTTTTATTAACCGTTGTTCTATTGCAGTTCGACTCCGGCATCTTCCTTCCTCCCGTTGCGACAACTACCGGCCACTTGAAGCACGACTGAAGGAGGGATAAGAGGCAAGAATGAGAGGTACGGTAGCGGTTATCGATTTTTATTAACCGTTGTTCTATTGCAGTTCGACTCCGGCATCTTCCTTCCTCCCGTTGCGACAACTACCGGCCACTTGAAGCACGACTGAAGGAGGGATAAGAGGCAAGAATGAGAGGTACGGTAGCGGTTATCGATTTTTATTAACCGTTGTTCTATTGCAGTTCGACTCCGGCATCTTCCTTCCTCCCGTTGCGACAACTACCGGCCACTTGAAGCACGACTGAAGGAGGGATAAGAGGCAAGAATGAGAGGTACGGTAGCGGTTATCGATTTTTATTAACCGTTGTTCTATTGCAGTTCGACTCCGGCATCTTCCTTCCTCCATTTCAGTGGCATTTTTCAAAAGGGCGGCCGAAGGCTATGCCCAAATTTTGAATTGTGCCACATGAATATTTATTCTAGATTATCGATTTATCTCGGGGTTACGGTACCTAAATTCATAATTTTCAGAGCTTCCTCGTCACTCTTCCGTCCTCTGCGAGAGAGAGCGACACAACGGCGCTGACCCGACTGCATGACACCACCCGTTATACAACCCGTTCCCGGTGTCCTTCCGCGTTTCGTTGTTGTTGGCTTTTCAATACCCCTCATTCGTTCATGTTCGTTTAATATTGCTTGTATCCACTCGAGTCAGATAGCGCTCCTGTGGCCTCACCGCGTGGTGGGCAGTGTACTTGTTGCGTATGGAATGGTATGATAACCCAATAGTCAAAGGTCCAAAGACCAAGAGATGCCCGAGGGCCCGGAGGTGGTGTCTCTCCTACCTGTGGACGGGTCATCGCTGCGTCACGGTCGCTAGGGCTTTAGGGTGTGACGCGAAGGAGGGGGAGGGGGGACGTTCACCGGTGAATTTTGCTACCGTATCCACATGTTGGCACATGGTGATCGTTCTACCTACCGTATCACCTAGTTTTGGGCATGACTTTCAACTACGTATCCCACGTCCCTCCGATCCCATAACAACCTGCCATTATGCCTCTCTGCTATGCTTCAGTCTTCCGCCAGCGTCACCGACTTCTTGTGGTTATTCGTTGAATTTGAAAGTCGTATGACACAATTAGTCGAAAAGTAGTCGGGGAGAACGGCAAGACAAGAAGCGTTTCCCCCTGTATCATACAAATATACAAATGGACTAAGCGAGGTCTTCAATTAAAAGCAAAGGGAGGGCAGATAACAAAACGGCGTTTCGAAAGAACCCAAAATTGAAGTTGAAAAAATTGAAAAAAAATATACTACGCAAAGCGGTGCACGTCAACCTGCAATTTATTGATTATTAGTGTGTCAGAACTCGCCATTCACCATTAACCGTAGCCCTCCAGCTAGAAGCACAAAAATTAACTCATCTTTAAAGTGAGGAGAAGAATTCACGCAAGTGGGGGCATCGAGTGGAGAGGGTTGAGGGGGGCAGGCGCACGAGAAGCAAACACCTGGAATAGTAATATCAAAAACTGCAATGCACAAGCGCACCTGGAGCTGCCGTAGGGAGAGAGCGAGGAGAGCGAGAAGAAGAAGAACCCAGTAGAAAAGAGTGCGGAAGGGCGTCTGCAATCAATCCATTAGATGATGTCTGAATTGATAGCGGAAACTAGGTTGGATGAATAATGCGATTAAGAAGTTGTTGAATAATTGTACTCACGTTGCAATCGCTCCTCTTCAAAGTGTCATCCGTGCGGGGCTGCATTTCTTTCGCTGAGGACGGAAGAGTGGCGAGGAAGCGCTGTAAAGGATGAAGTTAGATACCGTAGTCCAGCAGACCAATCAATAATCTGCATTTACAAATGTCAGTGGCACAATTCAAAATTTGGGCATAGCCTTCGGCCACCCTATTGAAAAATGCCACTGAAATAATGCGATTAAGAAGTTGTTGAATAATTGTACTCACTTTGCAATCGCTCCTCTTCAAAGTGTCATCCGTGCGGGGCTGCATTTCTTTCGCTGAGGACGGAAGAGTGGCGAGGGAGCACTGCAAAGGATGAATTTAGATACCGTAATCCAGCAGATTTAAAAATTTCAGTGGCACAATTCAAAATTTGGACATAGCCTTCGGCCACCCTTTTGAAAAATGCCACTGAAAAAATGCGATTAAGAAGTTGTAAAATAGTTGCACTCACTCTGCAATCTTCTCTCTTCGTCATCTCCTTCGAGCGGTGCAGAATACTGTTCGCCGAGAAGGGAAGAGTGGAGAGGACGCTCTGCAATGGATGAATTTAGATACCGTAATCCAGCAGATTTAAAAATTTCAGTGGCACAATTCAAAATTTGGGCATAGCCTTCGGCCACCCTTTTGAAAAATGCCACTGAAAAAATGCGATTAAGAAGTTGTAAAATAGTTGCACTCACTCTGCAATCTTCTCTCTTCGTCATCTCCTTCGAGCGGTGCAGAATACTGTTCGCCGAGAAGGGAAGAGTGGAGAGGACGCTCTGCAATGGATGAATTTAGATACCGTAATCCAGCAGATTTAAAAATTTCAGTGGCACAATTCAAAATTTGGACATAGCCTTCGGCCACCCTTTTGAAAAATGCCACTGAAAAAATGCGATTAAGAAGTTGTAAAATAGTTGCACTCACTCTGCAATCTTCTCTCTTCGTCATCTCCTTCGAGCGGTGCAGAATACTGTTCGCCGAGAAGGGAAGAGTGGAGAGGACGCTCTGCAATGGATGAATTTAGATACCGTAATCCAGCAGATTTAAAAATTTCAGTGGCACAATTCAAAATTTGGACATAGCCTTCGGCCACCCTTTTGAAAAATGCCACTGAAAAAATGCGATTAAGAAGTTGTAAAATAGTTGCACTCACTCTGCAATCTTCTCTCTTCGTCATCTCCTTCGAGCGGTGCAGAATACTGTTCGCCGAGAAGGGAAGAGTGGAGAGGACGCTCTGCAATGGATGAATTTAGATACCGTAATCCAGCAGATTTAAAAATTTCAGTGGCACAATTCAAAATTTGGACATAGCCTTCGGCCACCCTTTTGAAAAATGCCACTGAAAAAATGCGATTAAGAAGTTGTAAAATAGTTGCACTCACTCTGCAATCTTCTCTCTTCGTCATCTCCTTCGAGCGGTGCAGAATACTGTTCGCCGAGAAGGGAAGAGTGGAGAGGACGCTCTGCAATGGATGAATTTAGATACCGTAATCCAGCAGATTTAAAAATTTCAGTGGCACAATTCAAAATTTGGGCATAGCCTTCGGCCACCCTTTTGAAAAATGCCACTGAAAAAATGCGATTAAGAAGTTGTGAGGACGGAAGAGTGGCGAGGAAGCTCTGTAAAGGATGAAGTTAGATACAACTAACAGTTGTTAAAATATTCACACTCACTTTGCTGTCTTCTCTCTTCGACATCTCCTTCGATCGAGTTAGAATGCCTATAGCAGAGGAGGGAAGAGCGGCGAGAGAGCTCTGAAATGAATTAGAATAGAAAGCGTAATCTTGTTGGTCAATCGATAATTATTAGAAACACAACTCGAGAGGCACAATTCAAATTTTGGGCATAAGCTTCCGCCGCCCTATTGAAAAATGCAACTCAAGTAATGCTACTAACAAGTAGTAAAATATTCACACTCACTTTGCTGTCTTCTCTCTTCGACATCTCCTTCGAGCGAGGTAGAATGCCTATCGCAGAGGAGGGAAGAGTGGCGAGAGAGCTCTGTACTTAGGATGACAGCCGGCTGCTGCTCCTCAATCGCATCAATATCGAACTCCTTGACGAATTCAGCCACCAATTTGACCTACAATGTATTTCATCATCTAGCTTTGTTGAGAAAAATATCTCCACAGCTAAAGACTGTGCACTATTCAATAAGTTGACATTGCAATTAAAATGAATTAGTTGATAGGCACCTCTTATTGGCTTCTTTCCGGCTTCTCTCCCAGCGTGGCTTCGGGCACAAGCATGTGGTATCTGAATTTCAAATATAGATGCAAATCGATCGAGTCATTTGATCTATCGCCTTTTGAATCTAGCATATCCTACCGTATCCAATGAACATACCGTAGGGAGAGGGGTCAGAGCTGCTGAAGACGGGGAGGATGTAGCAGTCGATGTTGAAGGACCAAGGGCAGATGGCAATGCCGAGGTATCGGGGAAAGACTGTAATGAATATTGTAGATTCTTTAATTCAACAAAATCAAAGACATGATTTGATTTGCATACACTATTCAGCGCTCTAATTTTTGGAGAATAAGATCAGGTTTATCTTTATTTATATCAATAGTTATGAAACCTCACAATGATATTTCTATCAAATACCATTTATGGATACTTATAAATATTACACCTTGGCATGTGTGCTTCCCCTTCCATCGCTATCCTCCACGACAGCAATCGCTCCGTTCTGTGGTAGGACACGGAGATTGTGCATGTCCGAGGCGACCAGAAAGTTCTAAATACGATCAATTATATTTTTTATTTCAGTGCTATCTCCAAGATCTGCGTGAGCTGTTTACTCCTATTGATATACTAAATTCACTTTCAAAAAAATCCATTGAATTTTTAAAATTTGGAGGCTTACCTGGTTCCTGATTGAGAGAGAGACTCGAAATGTCTGATGCAGCGCACCTGTGAGGTCGTACACGTGATACGCCACAATATCACCACTGAAAACAAATATGAATCACATGTAATCGAATTTAGCACTGAGCAGTTATTATCAGAATTTCCACTGCCAAACAGTAGTCATAATAGTAGGTGAGGAGAATAGCTCGTAAGGTAGAAAATATGTAGTAGGTAGGCCTAATCGTGTTCTACTATCATTCAAAATGCGTTTTAATAGTATGTGTTTCTAGGAATAAACAAGCTCACTTTATACATCCAAACAACATCGATCTGAATCGATGTTTAGTGTCGATCACTACTCCTTCAAATGACTCGCCCACGCGCCTAACACGGTCTGAAAAAAATAAGACAATCATTAGGGATGGCCCGATCATTAGTCATCCAAAGTACAAATTGATAATATCGTATACGTCTCACATTTGGCATCAATTTCTGATGGTTGGCCGTGAGAAGTGCCGCTCATCCATCAGACAGCACGATTGAATATCCTCCAGTGAGTGGATCGAAAGTGATGTCTCGAATGAATACTGACGAGTGATCAGACAGGAAAGCTGCTGCAAAAAGTACAATTTCTTACTGTACCGGCAAGAAATCTAGTTCAATAAACAAAGCGGAAAATATAGAAAAAAATACAAAACAAACGTTTTGACTGGAGTTGATCGTGTGCGAAGGGAATCTTCGAGAGTTGAAAGGAAGAGCAGTTGGAGAAAGAGAAAGTGGTCGAACTGAAAAAATGTATTCGAAGAATAAATAAAACTCATCAAAATAACAATCCCAGAAGGAAGGGAGAGAGAAAGAGAAAGATAAAAACGAGCGCGAAAAATACCGTAATTAATCAATATTTGGCGAAAAGATTACGGTAATTGGTTTTTATTGACGCGGTGACGAAATTTTTTATCGATTTCGCAATAGTGCACTATCATGTTGTTTACTGGTTCTCCCCTTTTCTAGCCTTTAATTATTTATGTATTTTGTTTTACTCGCTTACTTCGATTATTGCGCCCTCGAATCTCTTCTCTTCTCATGTTATCGCTGCTCGACCGTGTCGAGGCGCCTGTAATTGAATTGTTTTGTTGACAACATTTTGCGCGTCCGAACCATTCTCAACTTATTGGCGCTTTATAATTTCTCAATCTATTAGGAAAAGGTAACATTTCTTTTCCAAACCAAAGTCACCCAGCGCAGTCGTTTTTCTAACATTTATTTATCGCTGTGGGTGGTCTCATTTTATTTACATTTTATCATTTTTCAGAGCCCTCTCGCCGCTCTTCCGACCTCTGCGCCAGGAAGTCTACTCCGCTCGAAGGAGATGTCGAAGAGAGACGACAGCAAAGTGAGTGTGAATATTTTTTTATCATTTTCAACATTCTCAACTTATTCCCTCGTCATTATTTCTAAACCTATTAGGAAAAGGAAACATTACTTCTCCAAACCAAAGCCACCGAGCGCAGTCGTTTTTCTAACCCTTATTTATCGCTGTGGGTGGTCTCTTTTTATTAGAATTGTATCATTTTTTCAGAGCCCTCTCGCCGCTCTTTCGACCTCTGCGACAAAGATTCTACCCCGCTCGAAGGAGATGTCGAAGAGAGACGACAGCAAAGTGAGTGTGAATATTTTTTTATCATTTTCAACATTCTCAACTTATTCCCTCATTATTATTTCTAAACCTATTATGAAAAGGTAACATTTCTTCTCCAAACCAAAGCCACCGAGCGCAGTCGTTTTTCTAACCCTTATTTATCGCTGTGGGTGGTCTCTTTTTATTAGAATTGTATCATTTTTTCAGAGCCCTCTCGCCGCTCTTTCGACCTCTGCGACAAAGATTCTACCCCGCTCGAAGGAGATGTCGAAGAGAGACGACAGCAAAGTGAGTGTGAATATTTTTTTATCATTTTCAACATTCTCAACTTATTCCCTCATTATTATTTCTAAACCTATTATGAAAAGGTAACATTTCTTCTCCAAACCAAAGCCACCGAGCGCAGTCGTTTTTCTAACCCTTATTTATCGCTGTGGGTGGTCTCTTTTTATTAGAATTGTATCATTTTTTCAGAGCCCTCTCGCCGCTCTTTCGACCTCTGCGACAAAGATTCTACCCCGCTCGAAGGAGATGTCGAAGAGAGACGACAGCAAAGTGAGTGTGAATATTTTTTTATCATTTTCAACATTCTCAACTTATTCCCTCATTATTATTTCTAAACCTATTATGAAAAGGTAACATTTCTTCTCCAAACCAAAGCCACCGAGCGCAGTCGTTTTTCTAACCCTTATTTATCGCTGTGGGTGGTCTCTTTTTATTAGAATTGTATCATTTTTTCAGAGCCCTCTCGCCGCTCTTTCGACCTCTGCGACAAAGATTCTACCCCGCTCGAAGGAGATGTCGAAGAGAGACGACAGCAAAGTGAGTGTGAATATTTTTTTATCATTTTCAACATTCTCAACTTATTCCCTCATTATTATTTCTAAACCTATTATGAAAAGGTAACATTTCTTCTCCAAACCAAAGCCACCGAGCGCAGTCGTTTTTCTAACCCTTATTTATCGCTGTGGGTGGTCTCTTTTTATTAGAATTGTATCATTTTTTCAGAGCCCTCTCGCCGCTCTTTCGACCTCTGCGACAAAGATTCTACCCCGCTCGAAGGAGATGTCGAAGAGAGACGACAGCAAAGTGAGTGTGAATATTTTTTTATCATTTTCAACATTCTCAACTTATTCCCTCATTATTATTTCTAAACCTATTATGAAAAGGTAACATTTCTTCTCCAAACCAAAGCCACCGAGCGCAGTCGTTTTTCTAACCCTTATTTATCGCTGTGGGTGGTCTCTTTTTATTAGAATTGTATCATTTTTTCAGAGCCCTCTCGCCGCTCTTTCGACCTCTGCGACAAAGATTCTACCCCGCTCGAAGGAGATGTCGAAGAGAGACGACAGCAAAGTGAGTGTGAATATTTTTTTATCATTTTCAACATTCTCAACTTATTCCCTCATTATTATTTCTAAACCTATTATGAAAAGGTAACATTTCTTCTCCAAACCAAAGCCACCGAGCGCAGTCGTTTTTCTAAAATTATAATAATAATAGAAATATTATTATATATAATTTGATTTGGTAGGAAATTATAGGGCTTAAAAGATATTGCCTTTTTAAAATAGAAAAGAAAATTATTCCTTTGCTTTTTAAAAAGGCGTTTTGTTGCTTCTTATAACGGACTTGGAACTCTCTTATTACGGACTTGGACAGGACAGTGAAGTGAATGCTCTCCTTTGTGGAAGATGTGTAGTCCCTCACGAGCGCCCGATAGCGTAAGAAGTCGAGGGGCCTCTGGTGATAGTGTGAATGAGAAAGGGACGGACAACATAGAATAACATGCTTTGGCTCCTCCATCGTACCGTGGATGAGCGACGTCTCCGATCAGATATACAAACACGCACACACAATATAATTCCTGATCGCTGACGACGCCCGAAATAGACGCTCTTCTTCTTCGGTATGCCAGCATACTTCAGTACGCGACATCCAATTAAAGCTACTCTTAAAAGCAGCTAAAAGAATATAATTGGAAAAGTATTGTTTTTGAATAGAAAAAATATGTGAGTGAAATTCACGTCCAAATTCATAAATTCCTGGTCTGTGAAAATTCGAAAACGGATATTATCCCCTTATACCTATTCCCAAACTCACCTTGATGCTTGGTGGGCATCTTTAGTTCCTTGACGTCGGCCATCGCACGATACAAACAATGCCCTCTCACCCTCTCACTTGTTCGCTCTCCCCTCTCTCCCAGGAAGTAGACACAAGAATTATCCGAAAAATGATGGATCATGAGCCAAAGCATAAGCTCATAAATACCGAGGAGAGACAGACGCCAGAGTCGTGAATGCTTTGGTTTAATAGGAGTTCGCAAGAAAGAGAGAACCGGTAGACCTCCGGTGAGATTTTGAGGTTCAAATCGGTGTAAGCGATCTGATCATTCTGACTACGTCAACTGCTGTCCTATCATGTACAGTGTGACGGATGCCTATGACGGGCATCTTCGTAGACAGAATCTACTACCGTTTTCACCGACCCAACGGGGGGATGGAAAGGCTCGGTGGACCTTATGGGGGAGAGCCGTTATGGCATCAAGATCGAGCAGTGCATACACACCGCACGCTTCCCCACGGGCTCGAATTATGAAGAGTAAGCGGGAAAGGAATTGCCGTTTCCTCAAGATAGAAGACAGCGATTCATTCCGCCTTCAATCACCCGCCTTTCAAACAGGAGAATACACATAGAAAGTGAAGTGGAGCTCTGAGGTCAAATACACTTCCCGAAATAGCCTATGCATACCACATTTTTAGGCCATGTTGAGCGAAAAATGGAGAAAACCAACCCGCGGATCGTCAAAAACGGCTGAAATAACCACAAACCTAACAACCGCAAGTATCCTTAACTATGTGTAAAAACATTCCACACATTGGGTTTCATGACCTGACTATTTGAACCCGGAGTAGGCTACGGTAGACGGGGTACAGTAACTAATCACTTACCTTGGAATATTCCCTCTCATCAATAGATTGAGGACAGAGTTCTTGGACGTACGGTAACCTGATCGATCGATCTTGATCGCGTGGAGGCATCTCAGATCACTGTTGCGTCACGTTGACTCGCTTAGACTCTGAAAATATTTATTTTATTCCCAAAACGACTAAAATCAATTTTAAAAATCAGTTATCGATTGATGGAGTTTACTAACCTAGTACGGTAGATCAACCAGACGAGCTTCTGCTTGTCGTCGCCTCTGTGAAGTAACATCGGGTGGTCACTCTGTAAGGAATGATTTACTATTTGCAGCCCCTCTCTCTCTTCCCTCTTCTCTTCTCTCCTCTCTTCCCTCTTCTATTCTCCTTCCTCCAGGTACTATCTTATCACTTGACAGTCGAAATTACTCACCTCAATTGTCCACTGTCCTGTCGATACTGTAGCCGCCCGGGAGTACTGTAGACTATTCTTTCCCTCACTGAGTACGGTAGTCGATGGTCCCTTACTGGCTGTTGTAGTTTGCTTGTCGAAACCTGAAATCAGCATTGACTTAATCTAGAGCCTTTTATTCTCTGCGAAAATATCATCCAGTGAACGACGCTAATTGATCCTATTTAAATTCTAGTTTTTCAACCGAACGATTGAGGTTTCAGACTTTGAGAAACTGTGTTACTATCCCTATGCTGTGAAACACCGACCAACCTTGCTTATCCTGCTGCAGTCCGAGTCCCTTGTTCCCTCTGTTTCTTCCTTCCAAGGAGTTCGGTATCTCGCTCGGGATACGGTAGGTCATTCTGCAATCATTAATTGATTATTTTCAGTCTTCTCTACTCGGGAATCTCTCCGTTTCGCGTGCTCTCTCGCGGGCCGAGTGAATGAGAAGAAGGAGGAATTGGTCGCATTCACAGGTACATCACTAGGGGCAATCTAGGAAACTCACATCAATCGATATCCACTGTCATTTGTCCGCTGTGTTCTATGCTGGTGACGGTAGTCCTGGTTACGGTAGTACGCTAGTCCTCACGGCGATGAATCAGAATTCTGAAGGCATAATATTGCTTAAATGTGGTCATTTCAACTTTAATTTTCTCACCACTTGCTCAATTCCTCGTTCCGTCCACATCTTGTCTCTCACTCAAATCGGCCCGTGATCTCCATATTCTCGAGTAGAATAGTCGGCCCGAAGTGTCGTCGTATTCTGAAGTTATTTATTTTATTCGCGAAAAAAAGAACATTTTAAGATCCAATTCCACAAAAAATTGTTTTGTGATAATCAAAAATTATGATTTATAATTGCCTCACCTTACGATAGATTTCTCCCTTTCCTTCTCATCTCTCCATTCACTGCCGGTAGTTGCATTGATCGATCGGGCGGTACGGTAGTCGCCCCTTCACGGTAGTACTGTAATGACAATATTTCCAGTCGTCCCTCGGTCTCTACTCGCCCATCTACTTCCTCTCCCTCCTCCGATGGATACGGTAGTCTCGAGGTACGGTAGATCTTTCTCACCTCTTATCGATCTCTTCGTTTCCTTTTCTTGACTCCATTCAGTGGGCATTACATCTTATTCATCCTTAGTTGCACTCGAACTTCCTCCTGCAATTGATTATTGTATCCTCAAAATTAGCCAGGAAATGTTGTGTTTCACTAGCAGTCAAAAGCCAGTTTGTGATCAGCCCTAATTGATTCCCTCCCCACAATCACTCACCTGATTCGACTGTGCCTCCTGAGCATCGCTCCATGAAGAGCGGATTATGCTAGCTACGGTAGAAAAATCGATTGAATCGCGCGTACCGTAGTCGTCGCCGGGTTACTGTAATGCAATTATTTCTAGTTGCCCTGCCTCTTCTCCCCTCGTCTCCCTTCACTCTTCTCTCGTCCCGACAAGCCCTACTCAGGTATCAACGCTAGACAATAAATAAAGCGAAGCTCACTTTGCGCGGGTTCCTCTTGACTGCTCGCCCATTCGATGACTGTAGGCCGGAGTACGGTAGTTACTTAATACTGTAGTCCTGAGTACGGTGGTCCTCCTTGGGTCATGTAGTTGTCTATGCGTCTGAAATCAGTAGGTTGAAATGAATTTCATCGCTAAGGCAAGACAAAATTCCTATTATATTATTCTATCTAAACTGATTCATTCTGTTGTCGTCCCCCCTCCAATTATCATTACCTGGAACACATATCCTCCCTGTTCCTTGTTGTGTAGTAGCAATTGTTGACTGCGCTTGCTTACTGTACGCCGTCTAGTCGAGTACGGTAGATTTACTGCTCTGAAATCAATCAATAAATCAATTATTTCCAGTCTTCACTCCGTTCGAAGAGAGGGCTCTCCTCCATTTCGCGTGCTCTCTCATCGGAGGGATTGAGCAGAGAGGAAGAGAGGAGGAAGCAATACCTGCCCACTCAGGTACCCTAATTGTCTCTAATTGTAAGCTATCACAATAGCAATCATTTTTATGTTCCAAATGTAGGCTATTTTCGAAAATAATCCCAACCAAACCGAAATAAATGTATTCACTCACCACTATGGCTCTTGTTCCTTCTCCAAATAATCGATTATTGATCGATCCTCCTCCGGTGATACAGTATCCTCCTGGCTATGGTAGCGTCGAGGCCACAGTACGGTAGTCGCACTTTGCAGATTACTGCAATGTTTTCGGATTAAAAACATTGATCACACCGCCCCCCCCACTCGGCATAGAACTGAGCGTGTTCGACCCTTATCATAAGTCTCTGTAACGTTGACCCACCTCGAATCCCATTTTGCTCCCGATGCTTCTGCTCCCTTTTTCAAACTTCGATAATCGATCGATAATCCAGGGATACGGTAGACTCGTGGTTACTGTAGATTCGCGGGTACGGTAGTCGTCTCATCTTCGATACTACAATAATTGGTTTTGTTCCACCCACTCAATCAGCTAGGAATTACTTATTTTCGATCCTTATCATAAGTCTCTGAAACGCTGACCCACCTCGTATTTCTTTATGAATCCGATGCTTCTGCTCCCTTCTCGAAAGTTGTCGATTATCGATCGATATTCCAGGGGTACGGTAATCTCGGAGATACGGTAGTCGCATCATCTCAGATTGCTGTAACGATTTTAGATTGATATTTTTATTCCACCGACTTACAATTAATCCGCTCGGAATTTTCGGATATTTTGACATTTATCATAAGTCTCTGAAACGTTGGCCCACCTCGAATCCCATTATGCACCCGATGCCTCGCTGCTTCGAGTGTTCTTGTTGTTCTTCCTCCGTTGGACGGTTACTTGACTTGGCAAAACTGCAATCGATAAATCAATAATTTCAGTCGTCTCTCCATTTCGCACGCTCTCTCGTCGGCCGGCCAGGATGGAGGAGGGACTCGTCTCTACTCAGGTATTCCATCCACCAGACTAGCCTAGCTACCTTACTCACCAGGATTGAATCCTCGGCGGTGCGCCCATGACCTTGCTGTAGCTTGCGGTAGCTTTGGGTACGGTAGATCTGAAATCAATCAATGAATACCAGCATCTTCCTTGGGTACCGTATCCCTCTACCGTACCTTGGGGGAGTTTGGAGGGATGGGCGCTGGTATGTCATCAGCCAGGCAGAATGGGGTTACACCAATCCCCCATCCTGCATTGAGCAGCTCCCAGCGGCCTTCAGAGAAAGTCCGCCTTTATCCACTCCAATTCGCCTCCCTTGATCGAATGAATCTGCAAAGTGTAATATTAGAAACTGACACGAGTTACTGTAGCTACCGTAGTCTCAGATACTAACCAGGATCAAATCCCCGGCTTAGAGCCCGTTCCAACTGGTGCTTACGGTAGAAGACGACGTCGCGACGCCCAACAGACTCGTGCTAGCGGGGATACGGTAGCTAGCGCCGATCTGTAATAAATAAATCGATTATCATAAAATAGCGCCTCACTAGTAGCACTCGGGTTATCTGACACTGGCGTTTCATTGGGGAAATATTGAAATAGTAACTCTGCCTACCGAATCTAGGCTACTATAGCTCACCTTTTTCTCTCCTTACTCCATCCACAACCACGCGTCGAGGCAAGATACGCGGCGGGCACTCAAGGGACGACTGTTCACCACGCAGTCGAACCTCCAATCAATAAATTAATCAATAAATCGATAATTATAGGCCACTCCTCTCGTCCCCTCACACTCCCCGCCATTCTATGCCCGGATGAGGATGAGGATGTGAAGGAGAAGGATCCCTCCATGAGGTACCCTATTTCATCATCACTAGGTGCCGGCCCCAATCGATAATGCTACCGTATAGTACCGTATTTTTGAAGAGAGATAATCAATAAAAAATCGATAAACGTGCTTACCGTAGTGCAGATTGAGGAGGCCGGTACTTGACCTTCTTGTTCTTGACTTGACGGTAGATGGAGAGGGGAAGAGAGAAAGAAAGGCGCGATATGGCGTTGTTTTTGCCATCTATTTCTTGGACTAACAAAGGCTAGAAGTTACCTACTGTGAAAGAAACGGCGCTGTTCTAGCACCGTGTGATGTTGTTGTGAATATTGTAATGAATCTGATACTAATAAAGAGGCAACTAGTTGGCATAGGGCGGCATGGATAGATCAAAAGAATGATATGATTATTGAATGCAAAGGCAATGAGGCAAGCGAGCTGTGTTGGCAAAAGGCAATGAGAGCAGAGCAGTGATCACCACTGGTAAATGCAATGAGAAATGCGAAAAGTGGCAATCTTCTGAATGCTTGTATCTAGAAGAGAAAATACCGCTCTAAGAGGAATGAACATTTCGGTTTCACTCGTCTCTGACAATGAGCGGCTTCTAAAGATAGTCGAACAATCGCCTTTTTCTAATAATTTCTGATTGAGAAATAGGAACGGAAAGCAACTCATATTTCATGAGTTGAAGGCGTGATCTCTGTTCGACTAGGGAATAGCATGAAAAATAGAAATAAAGAGATACGATGGGGATCTAAATGAACCGTCGAAAACATGAGCAGTTGGGGCAAGATGGGATTTGAATCAAATAAATTAGAAAGCAAGAAAAAATATTATTGCGAAATTGGCCTTTTTGTGGCCTATGGATGGCCTTTCGGAGATTTGTTTTCGTTTTTTTGTATTGGGGCCGGGGGTCTCTCCTTTTTCTTCTTAACCATCCACATACTACTGGGGCGACACTGGGGGTACAAAATAATCAACGAATATGAGATCAGTGGGGGCGAAATAAGTACTGTAAGCAAAGAGAGGGCGGGAAAATTGGGGATGTACTACTTACTTGATACAAGAGAAGAGTTCCTAATTCTTGAGTACGGTAGCCTCCCCTTCTGGGTACGGTAGTCGGCAGAGACTGGAATCAATCGATAATTACAGACCGCCCTCACTCCATTCTCCATCTCGACAAGAAGGGGAAGGAGGGAAACGATGCGAATAGAGCCGGTATTTTTATACTATTGAAACGCGAAACCAGGGTTCACATCCCTTCATACTATCGCATACTACCTTGTCATTTCTGGCTTGGTAGAGATCATGCGAAGTAAAGAGAGTCTCATTAGGCACTCTGACCACAATTGTGGCTGTTATTTTCGTGATTCATCGGAGCTAAGTAAGTAATCGGAAAGAGCAACTTTCCTTGTGCTAACAATAAGCCCTGTCGATAATGTGATAATATTCCTGTGTGATGGGCGCAAATGCAAACGTCTAATGGGATAAAATAGTGCTAGCTAATCGGGTCGTTCGCATTTGAACCGTAAATTATTATTATTGGTTCGATTACAGTTCCCCTCGATAAGGTCGACCTCCGGTTGAAGAGAAGAAGGAGGAGAAATCTCGATCAACCAGGTATGACCGGACCTAATCGTCCCCAAGCGCTTCGTGGTTTCAACGACCTCCCATAGTATTGCGTGTTGAATTTTTGGACTGGTGGTTTGGCGCTTCACGCGGTTGATAAGGTTGGCTCACCTGATGAGGCTACAGAAGAGTGCCCGGGCCCTCTTGAAGGCGGACGGAGGTAGTGCACTCGGGGGATACGGTAACTATTGGGTCTCACTCAGGGGATACGGTAACTATTGGGGCTCGCTCAGGGGATACGGTAACTATTGGGAGTCTATTCGGATAGGCAAGAATGGGCAAATGGAATGGGGAAAGAGGATATTGGAATAGTAAAGTAGAAAGAATGTAATGGAACGTACTCGACAACTAATTAATTAAATAGGGAGTATATGGGGTAATCAATCAATATAATGGGTACTGTAGCAATAGGATTACTATAATGGATACGGTAGAATAGATCAATAGGGTAATATTGGTACGGTAGAATATATCAATAGGGTAATAATGGTACGGTAGTGGATACGGTACTAGAGATCGATAGGGGAATACACTATAATTATGAAGAAACCATAAGGGAAAATAAATAGTTTAGAACAATAAGAACCGGTAATTTAGTGAGATCAATTAAATCACCAGCTCTTAGAAATTTAGAAAGAAGATAACTGGGCAACTAGACAATTAAAACAAACGAAACAAACATGAATACAATTTTTTTTGATTTTCTAATTTTTAAATTTTTTTGTAATTTTCGGGGTTTTTTTCTAAGTTCAACAACGGAATAACTACATTGGGGATAAGGAAAATAAGGATACAATAAGGCTCTTGGCCGGGTACTATGGGTAAATAATTAAGGGGTAACTAACATAATATTCACAGAATGAAAGACAATTATATAGGTGGGAATACGGTAGGTACTATAACAATGGGGGTACGGTAGGAAAAGAGAACGAGAACGAGAGGGGGAGAGGAAAGAGGGGCCGAGTGCACCACCATGAAGAGACGTTGCTCCAGAACGAACAGCAAACTGAATGAAGATGCTCATACTCTCTTCATTTCACACGCTCTCTCGCGCTGTCTGACTAGTGAGAGAGTATACGAAATCGAGAGAGTGCAGACAGTTAGAGGAATCTCGTTGAGCAAACGGTGTAAGAGACGTTGACTAGCGTTTCGTGATGCAGCAATTAATAGGTATGGCGTAATTGAGAATGTGCGGTTTCAGCGATTGCCTTTGAACGCATTAGTTGAAAAACGAAAAGTTCTATCAGGATGCACTACGGTACTAGATCGGGGCGTTGTAAAGATGGAGTGAAACATATTTGCACATGGGATCCTGCCTACTGTAGCCTACCGTACCCTGGGAAGAGAAGGGGTTGCATCACTTACCTCGTGTGCGAGGCAGACAATGCAGCAAGGAGGGCGAGAGAGCGACTGGCACGGGGGGAGAAGTGGTCCTTGGGCGGGTGCCGGCGCCAACCGACTACCCTAACTTGACCCCACTTTTCCCCGCCTTCCCTCCAACTCCCTCCAGGCTGCATGCAGCTGACTGCTGCTGCTGCTGCTGCTGCTGTGGCGGCGGCTGCAAAAAGAGCAGAGTTAGCACATGGTAAGAGTAGTGGAACTGTAACGATACTAGATCAGACTCTAACCAACTTGGTCCACCATTTGCTTTTGCGTTTCGCGACATCATTACCTCAGGGTGCTCGAGAGACCGCAAAAGGAACGAGACAAAAGTGGTCGGTAACCTAACTCAAACCAACCGGTCGTGATATAAGGGGAACAGGGGTCAGTGCATTCCGCTTTATCTCGCGCACTCTGACGGTCGAGAGAGTATGGGGAATGGAGAGAGTGTCTAGATGAAACGGGAACTAACCGGGTGCGTGGCGACGATGGGACGAGAAACGGCGAGATGGCAAGAGACGACGATGCGAGACGGGCGAGACGAGTGGGGGAGAGCTTGGGTGGAAAGAGGGGAAGGCTGGCAATGGGCAGAGCACCATTTTTGCCCATACCAACCAACCCCTCTTAGCTCGTCCGGAGACCCCACTATTGCACGGCGACCGACTGAAATGGAGATATTCTGTTGACGCACCGGTGGTGAGCGTGGCATACACTATCTTCGGGTGTGGCTACCGTAATCCGCCAATTATCGATCGGTGCTACCGTAATCCCTGCGTGTGTGACTACCGTATCCCCTTCCCTCACTCACTCTAGAGCGGCAGAAGGCGCGCCGATGCCTGCCACGCCGTCACGGCAACCTTGCAAGCGTCCGCGCTGACCCTGAAAAATCAATGTGATTACCGTAACCCATTATTGATTTTATCGCATATACCGTTGCTATCTAGGACCTGATTGATCTCTGTCGCTACCGTAATCGATTCCGCACTCGCTACCGTAACCCATTTCGTAATCACTACCGTAATCCCGATCGATAACTCACACGAATGCTACGGAGACGTTGCCGAAGTCCGCGGCCGTCCACGCGATTTTGGCATTCTTGCGGCCACGAGGCAGCGCGTCGTGCGCATCACGCACCTGTCAATTTATTCATTGATTCCCGAAACAAGAGCTCGGAATATTAGCCCCGAACTCTAGTGTTCACATTGGTTCTACCCGCTGAATCGCCGTTTTGAAAGCCACAAAGAGTCCTTTTTGGATCTTGTCTGGGTGATTTTTCAGAGCATGTACAAACTGTAACTTGAGGATCCCAAACCATTCCATCCCCTAATAGTCAACCCCCTATTAAATCGATGCACGTCATTCAGTTATCGATTGGTTGTGTGGGTGTGTCTACCGTAGTCACTCACCTTCTTGGCGTAGGCCTCAGCATCGGCGATCAGGCTCGTGTATGCCGTGATCACGGCGCGCGACTCCGTCACGAAGTTCTGCAATTTATTGATTGAGTAGACTACCGTAGTCCTACTGTAGTATGGCTACTTCCGTAGCACCACATCCCTGAATCAAGACTATTGGACAAGGCCCGTTGATGTTTCAACGTGAATTATTAGCTTTGCGTCGAAGGGCCCAATAAATGTTGTATGAATTGGAGGGCGGATGATGTTTCACCGTCAAATCAAAGATGAAAGGGAAGCAATGCCTGGACTATTGACAAGGCGCATAAATGTTTCACATCAAAACGAAAGGTGAAAATGGATGCATTTCGTACCTGCACCAGAGTGTGCTGGGCGGGGTCGGAGACGAGGGAGTCGCTCATACGGCCAAGGGCGATCTGGGCTGTCGTCTCGATGGAGCGAAGGCGGTGAGAGCAGCGAGCAGCGATGCCTCTCCACTCCGTGCTGATCTCCGCGTCACCGTATCCCTTGATCTGCAATTGGAACACTGTGGTTACGGTAGGAGAGTACGGTAGGAAGCACAAGGCACAAAGTAGGATAAAACACTTTGCCGAGACCTAGGTGGAATGTAGCTGCACGCGGTCAGGTACTCTAGTGTGAGTGCTACGGTATTGACTTACTCCATTTCCGAGCCGGACACCGCCGTTGATGATGGTGGCGAGCTCGCCACGCAGCGCGAGAACATCGGCCACGAGTTGAGCGGGCGGGGCAGGGGCGGCGATCACCGGGGCTGGAGCCGGAGCCGGAACCGGGACCGGAGGCACGACGGGGGGCGGAGCGGGCACCACCACGGCCAGAGCTGCAGCCAACTGAAACACAGATAGTTAGGGCGCGTGTGAGGGGTACGGTATCGACTCGAGAGCGATTAATCGATAGCTTATCAAAGAGGTACGGTAGAGGGAGGCGGGGGTACGGTATACCTGGAGGTGGAGGTCGTCGCACTCGGTCTGGAGGCGAATCTTCTCAACGGCGAGGGCGTCGCGAGCCTCTCGTGCCTCGTCCAACCAGCGCGAGCCCTCCTCGGCGAACGATGCCGCTCGATCAAGCTCCTCGTGAGCACCCTCCAACTCCTCTCTCCTGTAATAAGTTTCATTCTCGTATTACAGTCTTTCTTGGCTATCGTAATCTGGTTCTCGAACATGCTCATTTCGGGTGCACTCTAGCATGGAGAAAGGGACAAATAAATGGAGATATGGTGCGAGGTGACGGATGGAAGAACACTCACAGTCTCTTCATTCCCTCGCAGTAATGGTGCTCGTCTCCCTCGGAGAAACGTCGGCTGCAATTCACACTATTGGCTACTACGGTAGAATACGGTATTCTGTGGAAAAATCGATACTGGGATACTGTAGCCAATGAACAGCTTCGCTACCGTATATTTCACTAAAAAATCGATATGTGGATGGATTGATACCGTACCGCTTGCCGAGAAGAGATCGACGAGGTCCGACGGACAACTGACGAGGCTCACGACGAAGCACACCGTCGTACGTGTCATCGTAGTCGTGGTACTGCTGCTCTCCCTCCTCCTCATCATCCATCATCATCGACTGATCTCCCTCCTGTTCCTCCTCCATCTCCATGCCCTCATGGTCCGCCTCCTCTCCCAGACCGAAGTCATCGATGAAGAAGTCATCGAAGAGGGGCTGCTCGAATCTGCAAGCGAGGATTATTGTATTGACCCGATTACGGTAGTTTTTATTGACCCGACTACGGTAGTTTTTTTTAATTGACCCGACTACGGTAATCAATGATGGCAAATGGGAGTGGATTATCAATAGTCGCCCGGTAGTTTCTACCTTCACACACGTTACACAACTCGAAGTGCTCTTGGGGATCCCCAAAATATTTCGATTGTACTCCGTCGAGTATGTTTGAAAGCAGATGAGCCCCATCAAATTGCAAAAGGGGTCCGTTATCGATCGAATGGTGCGGGGAGTACGGTACCTGTCATCGAGTGGCTCATCGAGAGGGCCTTGCTGGTCGAGGGGCTGGAGGGCGGGAGCATCCAGATCGACGTTGTCGTCGTCATCATCGATTGGCGGGGCCGGCTGGATGACGCCGAAGAGCGGATGGAAGGCCAGCGTGCCATTGCTGCAATTTAGTATGTGTATGAGGGGGGCACTGTAAGCTAAATGAAGCGATGGTCTTTGATCTCTAGAAACCCGATGAATACCGTATCCACTAATCAATCAATACCTACAGTACCTCGGTCCCACTGCTGCTGCTCCGTCGACGTTGACGTCATCTGGCTGGGCGGCTGCGATGTCGGCCGGCGGCAGCTGCTCATCTCTGAACGTGAGTCGCGTGTTTATTTATCGATCGGTCCGCGGGGTTACGGTGGTAAAGTCGATAACTAACTACGGTGTACCCGAAATAACTAGAATTTGGTGTGGGAGGAGTACGGTAGGTGCGATAGGGTACGGTACCTGATCGGCTTGGGGATGTCCACCGGAATGGCTTCAGTGGGAGGGACGGGAGGGCGCGGCTCGGACGCCTTGCTGAAGTGACGAAAGGGGAGTTGATGTTTCACTGGCATATCAAATCCGCAGCCAAGGAATAAAGGAATTGGAGAAAATAGGCGCGTACCGAAATCAAGACTCCTGACATGGCGCATTGATGTTTCAAGCGAATATCAAAGATGAAAAGGGAAGGGTTGCCTCGAAAGGTCCGACTAATGTTAGCACTCGCGTTTCCCGGAACCAAGAATATTGGCTAGGTGCATTTGTGTTTCGCAGTAAAGTCAAAGGTGGTATAGGTAAACAGATCAGCGAGCTAGGGTGTACGGTAGAGTGGGCTACGGTACCTCAGCTCGGACTGGACTCCGTCCTTCTTCAGCTCCATGTGAGAGAAGGCTTCCCCCTTTGGGTAGATCTGCTGATAGGTGAAGGCCGCCAACTGCTCCACTTCCTCTTCATCCACTTCCACTCCATCCTTCTTCAGAGCTTCGCGCGAGAGCTTGCTGAAAAGTGCGCGCTTATTCTCGCTTCGATCACTCCATACGAACACCTCACTACGGACCCTTCCTACTGTGCCTAAGATTACGGTAGGCACCTACAGTACCCCACACTACATCCTACTGTAGCTCTGTAGGAATCGACACAACTATGGAAAACGATTGCGGTATACGGGATCACAGAAGTCAATCGTCAATAATAAATGGATAATTTTGCGTACCGGAAGGTCTCTCTATCCTTCTCGTCCCTCTTCTCCCTTCTTCTCCTCTTGGCTTCTTCTGCCTCCACAGCGAGGCGGATACGCTCGGGCAGCTCAGGAGCCCTGCAAAAGGAGATACTCATGGGGTTACGGTAGAATTACGCTAGTAATAGCTGTCCATCGATAATCTATCCTTACTTGAAGATCCTTCGCTCCTCCTCCCTCTTCAGATGGCGCATCAATGACTGACGGTTCTCCTCCTTCTTTTCCTGGTACTTGCGGCTGAATTGTTCATGTTTCACACCCATACAGGGACAGCAATTGTGTCAGATGGTTTTATCATGGATTATCGATCGATATTGCTACCGTACTCATGCTATGCCCGCTAATCAATAATACTACCGTACTCATTATTCGACCCGCTAATCTCTCATCTAGTACTCACTCCGACTCCGCGTCGATCGACCACTGGTCGCTTCCTCGACGGATCGGGCGACGAGAAGGATGGAGTGGCGGGAGCTTCTGGTCGGAGAGCAGGCCGAGAGCTCCTTCGAGAGAGGGCGACTGGCCCGTGCGACTCGCCAGACAGCGCACGCGCTTCGCCAGTGCGGTGGCAGCATCCTCGTCGACGAGGGCGGACGGAGACGCGTCGAGGGCCACGACCTCACCAGACGGACCGAAGCGGACCGACGACACGGTCAACTGCAAAGAACACGTCCATTACCGAACTGTTGAAAATATCGACTATCGGCTACAGTAATCTGCCAGGAGTATCGATTTTTGGATACAGTAATCTGCCAGGAGTATTGATTTTTGGATACAGTAATCGCGCTAGGAGTATCGATTTTCGGCTACAGTAATCGTGCTAGGAGTATCGATGGCTAGCTGTCGTGATGATCCTAGTTGTCCGATCGGTGGATACCGTAATCAGAAGGCATCGATTGATCACTACCGTACTCAGATGGGAAGGACAAACATGAAACCCGGAAGCAGATGGGTCAGAATATTGCTCACCGCGCTGCCACGGACAGACACGAAGACCAATGCGTCGATCGGCGCGGAGACGTCGCCGACGATGGAGATGCCGGACGACGCGTGGGGGCCGGCCGCATCCACCACAGAGAGAAGGGCGTCCACTCGACCTGGAATACGGTAGAATTGGATATCGATTGACTGAGCGGGGAGGGGATACGGTAGGATGAGTTATCGATTGATTGGGCGAGCAAGGGGTACGGTTGAAACAGGGCGAAAGGGATACTATCGATTGATTGGCAGGGGATACGGTAGGTGATAAAAGGCTTACCGCCAGGATGAGCGGACATCACTCTCTCGACCACTCGATGGACGGCTGCTCCTGTCCAGTTGCCGAGGAGTCCCTGCAACGTATATCGATTTATTGATTGACTAGGGAGGGTACTGTATCCGATGAGTATCAATCATTCTGTGCACGCCATCAATGCCGAATTCGTGTTGCTTTCTGGTTTCATATTACAAATAGAGCGGAATATGGTATTATCGATTGGTTTCTACCGTAGTCACTAGTAAAGAAAGTGTCATGTACCTCCAGTGGCACCATGAGGTCCACCTCTCCTCCTCCTCTTCCTCCTTCATTCATCTCCGTCTCTCCTCCTTCCGTTCTCTCCCCCAAGGGATTGGTCGCTTGTCCGTGGTTAGCAGACATTTTCGCTGATCGATGATCAATTACTATTACCTGAGATGATATCGATCGATTTTGGGGCGGAGTCAAGGGGCGCGACGCGTGGGTTTACGGTATCACGCTACGATTACGGTAAATTGGATGGGAGCGCGGAAAACGGCACGTGCAGAAATAACGAGATCAGACTAGGTGAATCGGTGTCTCTCACGGGTTTTTGCAAAATAATGAAATGGGGTAGAGATCAAAGATCAAAAATCAATAAATGGTAATTGAAATGTAGAAAAAGAGATGCATGGCGATACGCGGAACGAGAAAATTGAATAGTAGAAGGGGTATAGAGATCGATAAATAAAAAGTTCACAACGAGAATTTGTGTTTCAGAAGCGAAAGAAGGAGGACGGAAGCAGGCAACTCAGAGAAGGAAAGAAGAAGGAAATCGATGAGACAGGAATGACGGTGAGGCGGGTATGGGTACGGTAGGAGGAACATACCGTAGTCGGGAAGGAATACGGTGGGCGACCGATGTGGCTATAGAGGAACACACTAACACTGATACGATGAGGAGGGGGGGGGTAGTGAATTGTATAGCTACTGTAACCAAGAAGAACGGGGCCCCCATTAGACAATGGATAAAACCCCACTAGATGTCCTGAGATATATCTATTGCCCTCTCTCACTGATCCATGATTGCATAGTTATTTGCGGTTTCATGCGCAAGCCACGAAATCAGAACGTTCACAAGGCGCGTTGATGTTTCACCTTCAAGTCAATAGTGCAAGGAAAGCTCCGATAGGAAGGGTCAGCGGGGTTGCAATGAGCAAGTAGGCGCATTCCGGAAACAAAACTATTGGGAAGGGGCGTTACTGTTTCATAGACAAGCGATCAACAAGATGTACAGAATAGTGGATACCCCTCACGGACACTGTATCGCATGCGCTATTTGATTTCTATCCTATAGAATCAGTCCTCTCATTTGTATTGCGCGTGGTGCGAAACATCGTATCAAATGGCAAGTCAAAACTGTCGAATGCAGAAGGTGAATTGGGGATGCACCATGATAAGAAGTAGGATAGAGAGACGACGGATAATAGATGGGACAACAATAGTTACCGAACGATCTTACCCTCTTACCAAAGGGATCACGAACGGTAACAAAAACAACAATAATCTATTCAATTTGCTTATTCTCTCGCCCGGTGAGAGTGAGCGAGAGAGCGTGAGAAACGAGGAGAGCACAGACACAAAGGCAAGGCGAGAGAGGAGCTCGTTCAATTGGCGATTTGTGGACTTCAAATGGATCAGATTCACGATAGTATCAATACGGACGGGTAATGGAAGCAGAATGAGGCGAAAACTGCGTGAAAAAAGGCCAAGAAAGGAGCAAGAAATGGGGCAGGGAATGAAATGGACGAATGGGAAGGAAATTGGCGTTATTTCAGTGATCAAATGGTTGATTCCAGTAGTCAGATCGGAGGAACACGCAAATGAAAGCAAAAAACGCGACGTCAACGACGATATCGGCGGCAAAACGACGTTATTTGAATAGTCAACATTTTCGTATTTTCCGTTCCGAATTTGAATGATTTTTTTGACGATTTGGGCATCCCTGTGTTTAGTGCCGTGTTCGGAATAATAAAGGGTGACCTTCAAGACCGGCAATAAATCAAGCAGCCTGCGGGGATCGAACCTGCGGCAATTGGGGGGTAGCCCTGGGCACTTGCCAATGAGCTATGAGGAGAGATGGGAAGGGGTCGTTTCGGCAGCTACTTGAGAGATCAGCTGGTGTAATGCTTCCCCCGATGATGTTTGGCCCTTGTATCTCACTATTCTGATGAATATCGATTGATTGCAGAATCGAGTGACGACAGAGGACGAAGCAGACGTCGTCATTGTTGAGGTAATGACTCTCCTCTTTTTGCGTGCTCTCTCGCCGGTTAGACAGAGCGATAGAGTATGCAAATTGAGGAGATCTTCGCTCTAAATTGTCTCCTCATTTCACACACTATCTCGCTGATTAGAAAGATGAAATAGTACACGAAATGAGGAGAGTCAGCTCTTGCCATCCCTTATGCAAATTGAGTTGATCCGACCCGCTGATCTGATTCGGTTGTGAGAGGAGACTGAAAATTAGAGTTCGAAATACGGGTAATCGTCTCTTCATTTCACGCACTCTCTCACCGGTCAGAGAGGCGAGAGAGTGTGTGAAATGAAGAGACGATTACCCGTATTTCGAAATCTACTGAAAATGTAAATTGCCTTTTCAATTATCGATCGATGCCCTACCGTAACTCAACCCTTCGACCTACCGTACCCGTTCTGATCGATCCAATCTGACCGTACTGCACAATAGCTCCCATGGTATTTTCGAGCACAATTGCGATATTGAATGCAATTGTCTCATCAATGCTGAGGTAGCCGTGCAGTATTGAGTATATCGACCACCATCGCCATCTGATCAATCGATACTCTACCGTAACCCATACGACCTTAGGCCGATCCGATGAATAGATAAAAGGGCAGAGATCAAAGATCAAGGTAGAAATAGAGGTTAATTCGGTACTGTGTTTCTTTCTTGTCCATGCCACTTCATTTCAGATCTTTTCTAGCTCAGGCTCGTCTGGAAAGTGTTGCATCTTCCCGAGGGCTCCAAAGCGGCTCGCGCATACATTGAAACTGCACTGGGGTGGTAGAGGTGGTGTGCGCAAACTCCGCCCACTCCCTCTCCCCATCTTTTTCTTACCCGTCATGGCTAGAGCACCTCTCCTCTATACCTCTCGCTCTCGCTCTCTTTGGATCGAAAGATCACTCTTCTTCCCCAACTAACGAATTGGAAATGGAAATAATTATTGGAACCAGCCTCAGATTTCCACTTTTTCTCACTGCTATGAATCCCCGTGATCTTTACATGCCATATGGTACCGAATTTGCGGATTATCTTCTCAAAAGATTTCAAGATTTGACGAGATGATTAGTCTATTACCCGTGATACGAACTTCTTCAATGGAAAGGGGCAATAGTGCTATGAAATACATCTATACAGTATCCTGTAGGGTTGTCTATTCAATACCGAGATCAATAGTATTGCATGCCCTTCCCTCCCTGACCCCGCCCCTGCAATACTCTCGCAAGGGAGAGGGAGAGATGGGAAGAGGGTGCAATACTCTCGCACTCTTGCAATAGTATTGCATCCCCTTCCCATCTCCCCTCCTCTCGCCTCCAAGAGAGGGAGAGGGTGCGGGAGTATTGCAGTTTTGCAATACTATTGCAAGAGTGCGAGAGTATTGCACCCTCTTCCCATCTCTCCCTCTCCCTTGCGAGAGTATTGC
>LS486162.1:0-10387 GCA_900490705.1 Pristionchus arcanus
GGCTACCGTACACTCTTGATTACAGTGCTACCGAATAATATCGTGCAATATCATAAACCGATACTACCGTAACCCCCTCCCCCCAGTCAATACTCGCTACCGTATACCTGAAGGCGGCGGATCCCAGCAGGATCTGTTTGGATGCGGCAGTCGGCACCCACAGCCGCTCCGGGTACGTGTCGCACACCTGCAGATCAAAGAAATATATTAATAGATAAACACATTCTCACAGCAGATGGCGGATATTTTATTAGTCATGCCCAACAAAACTTTATTAAATCAGCTACAAATCTGTGAATTATGTAATGCCAGTGAAACATGGAAATACAAGTTTTGAGTTTTGGAAATGTTTTGTTGCTGCCATTTACGAAGTATTCAGCGCTTACAGTTGACACATCAATCAATAACCACCAAAATCAATACTCGCTTGAGTACAGTAATCGAATCTGACCACGAAGTCCTTGATCGCGTCGCTCTCCGCCCCTTCTAAGCACATGCTCCTTTTGCCCACCAATAAGCAACATCTCATGACTAGAGTGTGGAAAACGGAATAATCATTTGCTTCATTCCGCGTTCTCTCAATTTCGTAGAGCGGCTTCGCAAATGATTGCGAACGAAGCAATCATTTGCAATTTTTTTGCAACTATTTGCATTTCATTTCAGTGTTTTTCTCACGTTTTTATGATTTGACTATATGAAAATTCGTGAGATTGGGGAATTATTAATTTCGTCTCTTCATTCTCACCATGCTGTCCCGCGCGAGTGGGTCGGCTCCGGTAAAACGTCCCCGGAAACTGATCTCGCCCATCTATAAACACTTCACGCCGCCCAAAGTCGCTGGTTCCGATGATTGGACGTGCATTCACTGTGGAAGTAAGTTCTCGTATCACTTTGGGAAATGTTCTTGTTATTATGTTTCTTTAAGATACTGTGAAGAAGTTCAACCGTAACACTACAAATCAATTGACGCACTTGAGAAATTACCACCCTCATGTTCTGGCTGATTAAATTTTTTTTTTAATTTTTAAAAAATTTTTAAAAATAAAATTAAATTTTTAATCAATTCAATTTAAGTCATTTTTCAGTGAACAACTTTTTTCTGTGTCTACGTTCATCGCATCCAATTATAGGAGAGGCCGTATTCAATCCAGTAAATTCCAGGATTCGTTGGTAGTGAAAGGCAACCATCTCAGAAATAAACAGTAAGATATTTTGGATAGATAAATACATTGGAATTCCAAATTTCAGTTCTCTGGTGATGGCAGAGCGCAAACCGGAGATGGTTTGGTACAGCGAAGTGGAATCATCATCCGATGAATTTGAAGAAGAATGTCAATCGAGTGATTCGGAAAGAACTAATGATCCTGTGACTGAAGATGACATTATTTCCGAAGAGGAATAACTGTTGCCTCCTTTGTTGTTCTTTTCCCTAATAAAAATTTTGATTTCAAATTGAATCGCAATTGTTGCAAATGATTGCGAGTTAAATAAACAATCATTTGCGAGACCGCTCTAGTAAAGTGAGGAATGAAGAATGAGTGATTGCCAAACTCGTTCGCAATCGTTTGCATAGTTGGCAGAATGTTATTTTTCAAAGTCTACTCATGACTACAGTAATCTAATCGATAGCCCAAAACTACCATAACCACTCCTCGAATCGCAAACTGACCGCGTAATCCTTGTTCACGTCACTCTCCGCCCATCCTTCATCGACGCCCTGCCGCATGAACTCGATGCTCCACTCGAGACGCGACCAGCCCTGAGAAGGAGAAATATTGATTGTTACACTGTTTTAAAAGTTATTCATTCTGATTTTTTCGGGAATTATTTACCTTTTGTAAGAAGATAAGAACCCAAGAGGAATCAAAAACTATCAAAAACTCGGGTTATGAAATCTCTGCGATACTCCTGATCGCCATGTGAACTGCTATTTTTCAACGATTTTTTTTCTCCATTCTGGTTTCATGCAGTAATGAAACATCACAGACCACAGATCTACTATCAAAGATCAAAGATCAACTGCCCACCTTGGCGTCCTCTCCTCCGTCTCGGTGGTCGAAGGCGAGCAGCTCCTCGATGTTGAGCGGCTGCGAGCACCTGAATTAATTAAATAAATATATTTTAAAACATAATAATGAATAATAAATTACGAAGGGCTTCTCTGAGTCTAGGTTGGTTGGCGTTTCATGACTGCTTTGTATGCATCGACTAGGGCATGTCATCGAGGGTATTAGGTTCTTCCAATCGTACAATTATTTTAAAATAGCTCGCACATATCACCTACAACCATTTGGGTTTCATGAATACTGTTTGTAAGAGCGACTACCGAATAATACCGATGCATCGTCTGCAATCGATCAAACATATCAACAAAAAAGAAGGCAATATAATAGAACATAAATTCTAATTTTATACTGCACTACAGCTCGTCAACTCATTTTTCGAGACGTAACCCAATTCAGGTTGTAGAGCGGCTCGTGTTTCACGTCCGCATTTTAGAACGCCACTACGTAAAGCGAACGATGTTAGTTGGATAGTCGTTGGAGAAAAAAACTTTTAACTTTTCTGCATTTTCCCTACAACCTTTTTGGTTTCACTACTATCCTTTATGAGAGTCCCTACCAAACGACACCGATTCTCCTTCAGTATCTTTTTTTTTTAATCAACAAAAAAAGCTGGCCTATTTTCCACAAAGACGACAGAATAAACCTAATTTCGAAATTATTTAAATAATAGCAATAACATAAATACCTCCGTATGCTCTCGAACAGGTCGCCGCATTCCTTGTCGCGGCGGATGAGCAGATGGAGCACCTTGGAAGAGGATATTAATTAATTATGTCAAAATAAAAATTATTTTCAGTAATTAATTATTGCAATGTTAACGCCAACGTAACAACGCTTCTCATTATTGCGCATTGCGAGATAACCGCTAGAGAACTCGAGCAGCACTGATGTTCCATGCTAGCTATGTTAGGTCTTGCGTGTCCGAAAATATGATTGATCATGAGACTCTATGAAAAAAACATTCAAATCCTCGGCTATTACTAACTGGACGCGAACGCATGTTATTCTATCACACTGAGGACTCCCAATGTTCCATCGCTCCCACGCTATGATCCACCGTGAGTTTCTAACCCGTCGCATCTAACACGCTCACCCATCTCTTTCCCAAGCGTCTCACATAGAAGTGCTTACACTTGATCGTATGCCCCCTCCCTTGCATCCTCACCCCCATCCATCCAAAGTTTCTAACCCGTCGCGCCTAGCATGCGCTATATTCTCACCTGGAAGTGCTTGCACTTGATCGTCAACGGGCAGCCGGCCACCGACAGCGGCCCGCGCTCCACAGAGTGGATCAGGTTGTTGGCCACCTGGAAAGTAATTGATAGAGAAAGGTAAAGTTATACCGCTGATCAAAGCGCAAGTGATTATAGTTAAAGAAGTTATTGATATCGCTGGAGGCCAATGAACTCAAATTAGTTAACTCGTTCTCTCCAGCTCCTGTATTCCCTATGAAACAACAATGTCCGATGTATAGACAATAAATCTCCTCCACTGGAAGCTTTCAATTGAGGAGTAATAAAAATGTGATCGAATCACGATCACCTTGAATCACTTATCGCATGTAAGCTGATTTGGTTCAAGATCCAGTAGCGTTGGTGTTACACAGGGAATACGAGAATTACTGAGAATGGAAGGCATGATTTTTATCACAAGTAATGTCTAAAGATACCGTACCCATAACACCACAGGTATCGTATCAGCGCACTCCAAATCTACTGCAATCTTAAGACTACCGCATTCATGCTCCTCAACTACCGTAATCTCCACAAAATACCGTACACATATCTCCTTCTGCTACCGTTCTACCATACTCAACTACAGTACCCCTAAGCACCACCGTAATCTCAGATTATACCGTACCCATATCCTCTCATCTTCTCTACCGTACTTCTAAACTACCGTACTAAACATAACCCCCAATAATTACCGTACCCATATCTTCTCAGCTACCGTACCCATACAATCAAACCACCGTAATCAGACTACCGTACCCATATCTCCTTCTGCTCGCTCTCGCCCTTGAAGATGAGGTGCGACGTCGTCAGGTGGATCGTGCCTGCGAAGAAGAATAAAATAATTAAGTATTGAATTTTTAAAAAAATTGACATTCTGGAGCGACTACTCACTGCATCGACGTTTCATCAGCACCACAAGGTTCATGATAAAACGGTGATTCAGTAATTAGAATTCGTCCGATTTAAAAAAAAAGAGAAAAAAATGTCCGCCTAGTACACCTCCGTTTCAGCTTTCCTATATCACTCCTATATTGTCACAAACAAATTATCAACAATCACTTGTTCCTCATTACGCACATTATCAGACAGCGCGAGAGAGCAAAAGCGCGCAATAACTAGAGAGTGAAAGGCATACCGACGATATTCGCGTCCGCGCCCCGCCCGTCCACCAGCTGCACCTTGTCCACCTGCAATGGGAGCAGTTATTGATTGATTGATAACTACAGTAATCTAGATTAGTGATCGATTATTGACATCTACCGTAATTCTCCCGTTTTTTGATATTACCAAGAATCCATCCCACTTCTTGTTTCACCACACCTATACCCCTGCAGCGATTCGGAAATTTTCAATGCATACTTGGATCCTCTGTTGCAAACAAATTCCTCAACGCCTTCCAACATTTCAGCGTATTTAACCCGATTTGCATATCTATAACGGCCCTGAATCCTCGTTTCTTCCACTTACAACATCCACCGTCCGCTTATCTGCAAACACCTTCTCCTCGCCCATTACTTCCTCGTAGAGCGTCAGTAGCTTGTCCGCGATCAGCGCGCCCGCGACGCGTACGTCCTCGGTGTACGCGGGCGGCGCGCCGCCCGCCGGAGCGGGCGCGTCGCGTGACGCGTCCGAGGCGGACCGATACGCGTCCGCCGACGCGCCGGAGGAGCGTCGCCGCAGCGACATGGCTGTCACCCTGTCCTGGCGGTATCGTGAGGTAATGAGCAATATATCGAGGAAGCATTGAGCAGAATGAATCACGCGGGAATATGGAGAGAATGCGCGGCCGCGGATCAACGGGAAGAATTACAGGACGGCTTCAAATGGTCGGTCCATTGGTAGCGTGTGTATTTGTCCAAGAGCACAACATCGAACAAGAAAATGGCGTACATGATTTGATGAGTAAGAGTAGCTTCAAACAATGAGGTTGATATTTGTTTATGGAAAGAAGAACGAGGACAGCCGATCGAACGAGACAGACGCAGGATAATATCTACAGACATAGAGACGGGAAAATGACGGGTCCTACTAGATCTCGAGATGCGGTTTCTCCATTGCTGTCGGGAGAGCGTGCGAAATCCAGAGATGGCAACCAGTAAATCTAGCTCTAGGCCCACTCGGCATAAGACAGATTGCAATCGTTACTCACACAAAAAGAGGCCATAGAGTAACGACATTGGGGGTAGAACTAACTGAGTGGATGTGAAATGGCACTTTTTTCGTACCCGACCAAATACCATAACACAGGTTTCCTGTAAGAGTGTAGCAATGCCATCCACTAGGAAAAAACTTTGGGTCTCCGATTTCGATGAAAGTTGGTTGGTGGGTACCCTTAGGGGTTAGGAGGAGGTTCGATTGATTTCGAAAACTACCGAATTCAACATTTCTATTTTGCAGTACTGCTTCCTGTCCAACATCGACAACATGGGCGCGACGGTGGATCTCTCGATCCTCAACTTTGTGCTCAACGCGTCGGCGGCGGGCGATGTGGATCCCGAGTTCGTCATGGAGGTCACGGACAAGACCCGTGCCAATGTGAAGGGAGGAACCCTGATCCAGGTACGGTATCTTGAGGAGTACGGTAGTTATCGATTGATTGGTTACTGTAGCCAGGGCACAGCGTGTCAGAGAGAGGAAATTCCTTTGTTCTCCGCATCCACTCATTGTCCATGGGCACAGGGAGACAATGGTTAAATAATAATTGTGAAACATATCCCATATCTTAGTGATAAGGCCAAATTATCAGAGTTTGATAATCATGATATATTCGTCTATGTCATCTAGTGTCACCATTTCAGTTTCGCGCTGATCAGTTTAATTTTATTATTTAAAATATTTTTTACATTTCTTTATGTTCACCTAAGTTTTCCCACGAGCACGTAAATGGAAACCCCCGCACCCGCATTATTTTTGGAATCCTTGGGAAGTTTTCTAGAAAATTGTACGATTCGATTTTTAACGATAGTGGAATGTTTTCGAGAAAAACGAAATTTTCACCTCAAATCACAACATTCTCGAAAAAAATTACCTTATCGTTAAAAATCGAATCGTACAATTTTTTTCGGGAATCCCCCAAGGGTTCCGAAAATATTGCAGGTGTGGGGGTTTCCATTTACGAGCTCGTGGGAAAACTAAGGTGAGTATTGATATCTTTTCTGAAATATTCGAAATTTTATTTGCGTAAACCAAATATGTTTCAATAACACATTTAATAACACATTGAATTTCTCTTCAATTTCACAATTCATTCTCCCCTCTCATTCTGCAACGACCGCGCATTGTGCACGGAGTGGAGAGGAATAAGAGGGAGGGGAAAAGACTCAAGGAATCACTCTCGGACGCCATTTTCTCTCTTTGACACGCTGTGGAACATAATCAAACGAGGATAAATCGCAGCAGGTCAAATAACGAGGATTTTGATAGTCCAGCGAAACGCATCTCCCGCTACATTTCGCACATAGCCTAAAAGAGAAAGCGCTCATTACCATTCACTTGACTATCGTCAGATCCTACTTCCATAGACCTGATTCTAAATGCTAAATTCGTAAGGACTTTGCCGAGATTGGCAATAAATTGGGCGAGTGAGAGCGCATTTCTCGGGCCCAGTGAGTAGGCGGCTCCCCCGGCTGCACCTTATTGGGTTACTCGGCAGGGAGGAGCCATAGTCTGGACCTCTCTCCATTGTACATGCTAACTCGAAGGCCACATAGCCATAGAGCGAGACAGAGCGACATAGTGACAGATTGTTTGGAGATTGAATGACACGGATGAATCATAAATAATTATAACCAAAGCGTCATTCGTGCATTGAAACAGTGGGAATGATAGGCATCATGAGCTTGCACTGAAACCATAAATTAACATGCTGGTCCCATCTACACTCATAGGATCCATTATAACTGCGAATATGAATGGCACTTCCAATAAAATAAGGTTCGCTTTGATTTTTGTATTGCCCAACACGTCCACTTGTTATTAACACAGGGCAGACTGGCGCAGCAAAGTGATCACAGTGGAACCAGAACCTCGCATGTTCTGCAGCTTCTAATATTTTTTCAATACTAATTTTCAGACATAAATGTGAACATAACCGAAGCAAGCGGCAAAATCTAGCTCTAAAGAAGCGAAAGAAGCCAGGAACTCGCGTGTTTTCTAGAATCTCTTCCTTAAAACAAAAGACAATCGTTCTGCCAACTGTCATGCTCCCCCTACAACAACATACATTTACCGCCTACGCGAAAAATCGGAGCTGCACACTGTGTCAGGTCGCATTCGATATTTCCTCAGACAAGCATGATGCCATTATTGAAATAAGACAAGGCATTGGATCTAACTCAACATGACGGAACCGCAATCTCGCATGTTCCCAGATGACAAACTAGATTCACCTATAGCGGCGATGATTCTCCAAACACTGGCAAAGAGGATATTTTTTTTACCGCAGCGAACGTCGACAGCACTGAAACAGCACAGCCAATACAAGCATAAGCTACGACAGTGGAACCAGAATCTTGCCTGTTCTTTCTGGAATCTCACCATCCGTCTCCCTGTCTACAACAACAGGCAATTACTGTCAATCTCGAGAATGGGTCTCTTATCTGCTAACAAGATAACATTAGTCTTCAAGGGGAACGTCAACGACACTGAGACAATATAGCCTGTTCACCCTATGACACCACTATGAAACCAGAATCTCGCCATTCGCCTACAACAACAACAGACAATTACTGTCGGAGCTCTTTCCCGCGAATAGGAAGACGTTGAGAGAAGCAAAAAAAAATCCGGCGAACCCATCTCCAATTCGGCCAATAAACGCAAAACTCCTAAAATTCAATTTCTCTAAATTGAAAACCGCTTCCACACGTCATACACTGTTTTCGTCTCTGAAAGCGCAACTAAATTACGCGCGCACGGCTCCTTACTGTTAGACAGAAAAACCCTGAAAACTAGAAGAAAGCACCATTCTCGCTTCTAAAAGCACCTTTTTGCCCTAAAATAACGCAAATTGGGTCCGTCCGAAAGCAAGAAAGATCATGCAAAACGAAGAGAGTCATCAGCTGGGCTAAAAGAGAGCGAGGTAAACATGCACTAGCCCTAGTACCCTCGAATGGTCATTGAGTCTCGAGAATCGATGAATTAAACACGGGATAATAACGCAGTAGTACTGGCGAGCTAGTAACCGCAATAAGGAGAGCTGTTGCGTATAATTTCTCACATTGTTCCCCTTATCTTACAAGGTAAGTATTGCACAGCGATACTAGACTGAATAAAACGCTAGAATATGAGAAAAAAAAAGGAAGGATAAGTAGTAGGAAGAGGAAAAAAAGCCGGGACAGGAAGAGACATTGCGCGAGTTTCTTTTCTTTTTCTTCTCCATTCTCTCTTTTTTCCCTTCTTTTTCGTCTGCCTCTCTCCATTCCCCATACTCTCTCGCCCCTTCCTCGTGCTCTCGTTTCTCCCGGACTCCCGCATGTCAGCCCGAGTTCCTCCTTCCCGGGGCCTAACCCCCTTCAGGGCTCAAAAATCGCAGCGCGCTGAAACCTAAGCCCCGCTGTTTCCATAATTCTGCGGGAAATGCAATACCCCTAGGGCAGTATCTAGTTCATACGAAGTATTGGACGTGAAGGATGTCTATAACGAAGAGTGTCAGAATGAAGAATTCGTCTCTTCATTTCGCATAATCTCTCGCCGGCATATATTTTCATAACTAAAATATAAAAAAAGGGTTTTAAGCCATTAGACCACTGTATATTTTCGGCTATTAGTGTCAGACCACACTATATTTTCGTTCCCCGGTTGGCAATGAAAATGTATGCTAGCCGGTCGTCCATAAGCACTGCGTATTTCGCAATTGTGCATCGTTCGCGAGTAAAACGAGCAAATGGGCACAGAGCTGTCTACTCAATTTCCTCCGGCCGAACAGAGTAAGCCTAACTGCACAAAATTCTGTATAGCTACTGAATGACGATCTATACCCAATTGTTGTGCATGTCGGTTTTGCAAGCAAGTCGCAGAGGAGAAAACTTTAAAAACTTTAACTTTAATGAATGCACACATGCATTCGATCCACATTTCCAAAAAAAAAATAGCCAAGGAGTCGCCTAAAATCTCTGACAATCCATTACACCACGAAACCAGGAAGCGTAATGGAGACAAACTACCACCAGTGCAACGTTCACAATTGGATGCAATCCCACAACGATTTAGCGTCGCATTAGGGCAGATTGGTAGCCAAAAAAAGAACAGGAGGAAGGGGAGTGGTACTGCGCCCGAACACATTCCACCGCAAAATCGTGGTCCATAATGGAGACAAACTGCCGCTATGCATAGCAGGCTACTACATCCCGACTGACTAAGAACTAGAGAAAGAGTATCTACTCCTTTCGCCTGCTCTCTCGCCTTCTCTAACTAGCTAGAGGCAAAGCAAAGTGAGTAGGGTCCATCGCTCCCGGGCGCCGCCGTTGGGGCTCATTAGCCAACCACTACCGATGCATCACCCTCTCTCTCTTTGGGGGAGTAGCTCGTCTCTCCTCCCTTTCCTTCCTTCCCGTAGTCCTTCCCCAACGGAGGACCATCGCGTCATCTCTCTTTCCTTCCCCTTTTCCAGGCAATGTCCTAGTGGAACATCGCAATTTCTGATCTGGTTCTCTTTATTTCGGATCAATCTTTACCCCGGGCCGACCCAATATACAACAGGATCACAGGATGATTACTCTTTAGCGCTCCTTCCCTTTCCAGGATCGATACCATCGAAACATCGTCGTTCCATCATGAAGGAAGGTCCTAGGAACACTACTTCCTCTTCTTCTTTTACATTCACAATTCTCTTATCTCGAGAAGACTATCGCTGACACTCCATCTCTCGCCACTCTGCTCATAACAGTCGCCTCGCCATACATCGGATCTCTCCTATTTTTGGTTCACGGGAGGGGGGGGAATAACGGGAAAATACATACTCAAACAGGCGCAGTTCCGGCTGCAAACGACTCACCGTAGCTTTCGGCTCCACTGCATCACTATTATTCAAAGAGCATTTGGTTAGCAATATTCAATTGCCTTTGCCTTTTCCGAAATATTAATATCTTT
>LS486162.1:11203-29571 GCA_900490705.1 Pristionchus arcanus
TCCCTGGAGACCGCTGTCTTGCAGAGAAAAGAAGGCGGCCGGCACCCCTTTGTCCCGCCTAATTTACTCCCTGCTAACCAGACCAAAGTACCGCTTTTCCCGGACCTACCACAATATTCCCCACTACAATTTTCGAAAATATCACCCAAGAAATTTCCCCCCAAAAATCAATAATCAATCGACTCACCCTCGGCGTGAGAATGTTCTCGTAGCGCATGGTGCGCGCAGCTCCGCCCTTTCCGGTCCCGATCGATATCCCGGCTCCCGGCTACCGTACTCCTTCCTGCTTCTGCTCCTACCGTACTCCTCGCTGGCGTACCCGGCGCTAGGGCCTGCAATATTGGGACCTTAGAACCGAGAAATATGCGAGAACCGGTGAATTGCACGGACAAATTAGATATCCGGAGAATGCGGAAAAGCTGAACACAGAGTGGTTCTCAAGAAGGGGATTCGAGGGGATGCGAAGCGAGAATGGATGGAAAAATACACGCAATTCAAAAGAAGAAGAAGGCATAGGGAGACGTCAATTGCGGATAGAAAGAATGAAGGAGAAGTCTCGAAATAGCTCCAGAAAAGAGCTCGAAATTCGGGTTGCCGTCTCTTCATTTCACACTCTCACTCGCATGTACTAGTGGCGAGTGTGCAGAATGAAGAGACAGTGACCCGTATTTCTAGTTCTAATCCAGGATGCCCTTTCGCCGGTTAGCGAAATGGTCTTACGATGTGCACAATATTCACTAATCTCCCAGCTATTTCCACCACTCCCAGCTATTTCCACCTTATTAATGTAAATTCCGGTTTCGTTGCGCTTCGGGCGTAGATAAATTATTATTAATTAACCTGGCGACGTGCCAAAACACCTGACCACACGCTAGCACACACCGAAAAAATGGTCCGATACGGCCTGCCCTAGAGAGTGTGTAGTCCTGAGAGGACGCAGACAATCAGAGAAAGACGAGATAGCACGCAGAAACGAGAGAGCGATCCCTGACAATTGATAGACACCCTCTGCCCCTTATCAAGAGACGACTCCTCGGGAATAGTGGCAGATTGCTCTAGAAATCTCTATTGTCTTTGATTTTCGTTGATTCAATCGATTCTTGCGCGCTACCGTAACCCAATTATCGCTTCAGGAGCAGGATGGCCAACCCGATCCAGCAGCACAACGTGCCCACTTCTTACAGGTGCGATACCATAACCTACCGTATTCATGTGACCTACCAGTCACTATCGTAAACTACCGTATGCAAATGGCCAATCAATCAATAATTCAGGGACAGCAAGCTCAAGTGGAACGGCTGGGGCTACAAGGACTCCTACTTCGAGCTCACCAAGAACAACAATGTCAAGTTCGCCGGAGACAAGTAATTTTCGCGGAATTTTGGCACTTGCACAATTTGCGTTTCACATCCTCGACATAGTCAAGGAATTAGCTCAAATATAATCCAGGTTCTCGAACTCTTGAACAAAAAAAGCACCTTTACTCATTTAGACAACAATTATGAGACAGATCCGGGAAATATCTATCCGGAAAATAGCCCTCACATTTTACAGATACGAAATCTGCGGCTCTACCATGAGCCATATCCGGCCGTGGCTCGAGAAGAACCTGGGCGGAGATGTGAACTGGAAGGTGCCCGGCCAGAATAGAGCCGATTGCAAGGTAAAACGGATCTCCAGCATATTGATCTTTGATCTTTACCAGACACTTCCCACTATTTATTGCGCGTCTATCAATTTATCTAATAGATTCCCAAACGATAACTACATATTGTTAGATCTGCCTAGCGAATTGCCAATAGGCAACCCATGAAACATAACTTCAGCCATACTATTTGGTGACAAGCCAAATCTTCACTGTCAAGTCTAGTGACTGGAAATAGGGTCGCATTGAAACAGCGAGATCTAAGCTTATGTACAAAGTAGGACCGGTAGATTCATCATTCTTGTGAGCCTAAGGGCGCAAATAAATTTATTCTGCGGCTCACATCACTTTTCGCGTATTCATTCGTTGCTTTGACAAGTGATTAAGTAATGAAGAAACGTATTCTTCACCCTGTCGCCATTCCATAACCCCCTTCAACCTCCTCATCCCCAACCCTTGCGTAGTCTTCATACTCTTAACACGCTTGCTGATAACGCCTCGCTCTCTCCTTCACTCGAGCTGCTAGTCACAGGCCGGTCTCATATCAGGGAGGGGTTGACGAGGGCAAAGTCCTCAATGTCAGAACATTGGGAACCCGTGAAATTGTAGTTTCACCTAGAGTACCAATACGATTGGTAGAAAGCCACAGCGATCAGTACGATATCGTTTCCTTTATTAGAATATTATAAAACAGCGCGATCCATCGTACGGGAATTTTTATTTAGTTTCAAAACGAGACTCGCTCAAGTTTCATCAGATTCATAAAGCCATTACAATCAACACTGCTCTAATACGCAGTGGGGACGCATACACCAAACAAAAGCGATTTTAAGGACGTGAAAATCGACAATTCAACCCTCATAGGTGCCCTCGTCACCCTAACCTTAGGGGCTGAAATATCGGTAAAACAATAAATCACTCCTTCTACCAGGTTCCCACCGCGCTCATCAATCAGCCGTTCATCGATGCCCTCCGTGCCGCCGGTCTCTCCTACTCCAACGCGCCCGACCACCGACTGGTGCGCGCCCACGGACAGACGGTGGGTTACTGTAGCATACTGCATCGTACTACAGCAAACTAGCTAGCAATCGGACAGATGGATAATGTAGTCCCTGGACGTGCATTACCCAAATATTATTCCAAACTGAGTCATTACTAAAGCGTTCATTTCCAAACCAATCACTAGCGTGTTTCAGCTAGATAATCAATTATCGATGGAGTGCTCCAATTTAATACTGCTACGAAGACTAATGCTCAAAGCACTGTGAAACAAACAAATTCCCTATTCTAGATGCACGACATGATGATGCTGCGGTACGGTAGCTTCAAGCGCGTGCCCGATCTCGTCGTCTGGCCCCGTAGCGAGCACGATGTCACCAGGGTACGGTAATCGATCGATAACTGTTCGCTGGGTACGGTAGGCGATCGTAAAGTGACCGCATGAGACGGTATCAAATCAATCAATAAAAATCTCTAGATCGTTGATCTCGCCAACGCCCACGACGTTGTGATCATCCCCATTGGAGGCGGAACTTCGGTCTCACACGGAGTCGAGTGCCCCGCAGGTTACTGTACTTTCCTACTGTAACGAGGAAGAAGATCAGTCCACGATAGCAACCGGTGGTTAATCCGAGCATACTGTAGACGAGCCCCGCGTCATCTGCTCGCTGGACATGGCCCTAATGGACAAGATCGTGTGGATCGACCGCGCCAACCTGCTGTGCAGGGCGGAGGTCAGCTTTGTGGGATACGGTAGTCGACAGTTCCTAATGATTACTGAATCCAAACTAGTTGAAACATCAAGAAAATCATATCAGACAAGAGACAAAATCACAATTGAATTCCATGTTTCACACATTCTCTATCTACAGTTCAGAAATAGCAATTCAATCAGGTCTTGGGTCCTCGAATAAACAAAACAAAATCAGCCAACACGATTTTTATCCAGGCTCGACCTTAGACGAACTCATCCTTAACCTCAACCCTAACCTTAAAGGCCGGCATCGTCGGGTCCGTGCTCGAGAAGGCTCTCAACGACGAGGGCTACACTTGTGGTCATGAGCCCGATTCGATTGAGTTCTCTACCCTTGGAGGATGGGTGTCGACCAGAGCCAGTGGAATGAAGAAGAACAAGTGAGTTTTGCATTATACGCGGTGAAAACAATGTTTGGTTTAATTTTTGTTAAAAGGAGAAAGTAAGCATCATTGGCAATCTCACGAGATCAAACGTATGAAAAAGGGCTGCAACTATTATCCCACTGGTGTGCAAACAGAGAAAAAACTACGAGCACTGTCAAAACTGGGCCTAATAATGGAAATGGCCGACTCGATCGAATTCTCCACCCTCGGAGGATGGGTATCGACCAGAGCCAGTGGAATGAAGAAGAACAAGTGGGTTACGGTTTCCAAAATACACAAAATTATTTTAAGCGGGCAATCGAAGAAGTACTAACAGTCGCATCATAACTCAAAATATACATTGCTTCTGCAACATGGAACTCACTAGTGACTTGTGCAAACAAAACGACCATTATCACATACAGCAGACCACCAAAATATCACGATACAGTACTCCATCTCTATCGTACCCCACAAATCGATTACCGTACTCACCCCTACAGGTACGGTAACATCGAGGACCTGCTCGTGCACGTCAACTTCGTCACCTCGCGCGGTCTCATCCAGAAGCAGTGTCAGGTACCGTAACCCGGGCTAAAGTAACCTACAGCATTCTTACTACCTTACTACCGTAATCCGAAACAGTACCCTCAATACCGTAACCCGCAGGTCCCTCGCATCTCGTGCGGCCCGGACCTCCACCAGGTCATCCTCGGCTCCGAGGGCACCATGGGAGTGATCACTGAGGTATGGTAGCTTCTACAGAATGAATACTGTAGAATCCTATAATCGGCTACGGTACAGCTATACCATTAAAGATGGCATTCGTGAGGCAGCGATATAAGAGCACTCAATGGTCTCAGAAAATCAATAATCGCATGCTTTTCTGCAAGATTACCGTATTCTTTCAGATTACGATCAATGCTCTCAAGACAGAAAATCAATAATCGCCGCATACCGTACCCCTTCAGGTCACAATCAAAATCTTCCCTCTGCCGGAGGTCAAGCGGTACGGCTCCCTGGTCTTCCCCGACATTGACCACGGAGTGAGCTTCTTCAGAGAAGTCGCTGCCAAGGTGAGACACTCTCACGATTTCAACCGGTCAGAGATACAATATTCAACAAAAAAAATGTGCTGTGGGGAGGCCACGTGACTAGACAGGCAAATGGCCAAAGAAAACTGCACACTGTCAGATCGACAAGAAGTTAGAGTAGTTAGAATGGTAAACTTTTTTTGCAGTACCGCACCAAAATATCATTGAAAAACAAGGAAACGCACATCTAGATAATATCCATGCAGCACAAAACCCCCTATTCGTTAAACGATACTGCAAAAATAAGTTTTTTTGTGAGAGAATTCTTCGGTGCAATACCATTCACTCAAAACCAAATGCGTGTAATCCTCTAGCCACACGAAACTCACAGGGTATCTGGGTAAACGGAACACCGATCAAGCAGACTAAAATAATAAAATAATGAATTACAACAATCACAAATTTCAGAGATGCCAGCCGGCCTCGCTGCGTCTGGTGGACAACCAGCAGTTCGTCATGGGTGAGGATCTATTGCCTTTTCGGGTGAAGAATACGACTCTTCGCCTACTCCATCACTAGTCAGTAACGAGAGCGCACGCCTTATGAAAAGACAAATTCTTCATTCTGTCTCTCGAACTGTCTAACCGACAAGGGAGCCTGTGAAACGAACCACCATGCCAAAGCTAGCGCAAGAAATTTATACATCAAAAGTTCGCAGATGGACAATTATTTATTATTATCGCATCGCCAACATGCTAGAGCTGAAACTACAAATCAACTAGCGCAAATGTATTGTGTGTAACATACCACCGCCACGATAATCACGGTTACATGGAAATACAGGACCCTATTGTAGAATTGGAGCACGAAATCACGAAGACGATAGTCACGTAAAATAATAGGAAAAAAATAGAAATATTCAGAGAAGAGATTAGTTATCAATTAACGAGCGCACTCGTTCATGAATGCAGACAATGAAGCTCTGAACTACCTATAAATTTGAATGGGTCTTCTAATCTAAATGAATACAGAAGAGACTTTCAGGTCAATCAATGAAGCTGGACGACCAGTCAATCTGGGAGAAGTTCAAGTCCTCCCTCTCCAAGGTGTACCTCACCTCGTGGAAGGGATTCAAGGTACGGTATGAGTATGATAATACGGGATTACGGTATCTCTAACTGCAGAGGGGGCTAATGGTACGGGAGCGGGACAGAAATGCTTGAGGCTCGCAAAATGATAGATTTCTAATTATATGCAGCAGACACCGTTGGATCATTATCACAATGTGATAGATTCAATCTTATAGCAACCGTGCAGCGCGAATCAACCTAGTTACGAACATGTTACAAAATGAATCAAATAAGCAAAATAAACATTTAAAAAACAATTAAATGAATAAATGACAACAACCAGATCGACGAAATGGTCGCTGTCACTTGCGTGTTCGAAGGAGCTGCAGATGAGGTCGACTTCCAGGTGGGAATTACCCCATTCAAAATGCTCTCTAGTCAATCAGAGATGAGCATGAAAAATAAGAGAAAAAAACGCTATCTTCACAATCTATCAATTTTATTTGTCATGTCTCAAGAATCATCGGTCAGAGAGACGATAGAGCGTGCAAAATGAAGATACACTGTCTTTCTCAGTCTATCGTTTCCACTTCCAGGAACGCACGTTGTACGAGATCGCCGGCAGACATAAGGTACTTATTAGGGTTGACAATTCGGAATTCGGAAATTCCGACAAGCTAATTCAATTATCTCCACTTTTCCGGAAAAGATTATCGCACAAAGACCTTTCCGAAACTATTCCGGAAAAAATCATTTTCCGACTCGCAAGTCTCGTAACCGGTGTGAATAACTGCGCAAATGGTTATGTTTCAGGTATGGAATGAATTTGGATCCTATTTCGATATAATCGGTACTAGCGAAGTCCTTTTCGTCCAGAAATTTGATATTTATTCCTCGTTTGAAACATAACTAAGAATCATCTCACACCGCTCTCAAATCTCGAGAGTCGAAAAATGAAGTTTTCCGGAATAGTTTCGGAAAGGTCTTTGTTCGTTAATATTTTCCGGAAAAGTGGAGATAATTGAATTAGCTTGTCGGAATTTCCGAATTCCGTTTCGTTTCGTCAACCCTAGTACTTATTGACCAGAGGACAGAACTTTTGCACTGCACTTTTGTGTTTCATCGCATTCACTTAGCCATGATGTGCAGGGAAACTTTGATATCGTCATCTCTCTGACAACACAAAATAATGCACCAACTCATATTCGCGCTTCATCGGCGTTCTAAACCAAAAAGGAGTATCTCCTTTCTTTCCAGGGTATCGTCGGAGGCGAGGCGAATGGCCGCTACGGATACCGTCTCACGTTCGCCATTGCGTACCTCAGGGTGAGCCAATTATCAATATCAGGCAGACAATAAAGGGATCTTTGAACGATCGATGATGAGATGGTATCATTAACATCAAAGTGTGACGCACATCTATGTTTCAAATGTGGTTCAAGAAAGCGAATCCAATGATACGTTCGATTGTTGCAAGCTGCATAGTCGATGAAAAAAATGCATAATTCCAGGACCTCGCAATGGACTTTGGCGTGCTCGGCGAGTCCTTCGAGACGTCCGTGCCATGGGACAAGGTGCTCAACCTGTGCAGGTACGTTATCCAAGGGAATGGTAGGGCTTCGGTAGACTTACTGTACCAACCATGCATGTATCATCTTACTTCATACTGATATTTCATATTGCAAAGGGGAGGCAAACAAAATCGCTAGTGCCCAGAAACATACGCAGGAGTACTCAACTAGAAACTAAAAATCCCCTAACTCAGATTGGACTTTAAAATAATTATAAGTGTTTAGATAGAGACACTGTGTGTCATTGGTAAGGCGCAAACATTTTTTTCATTAGAAACTAAACAATGAAACTCAAGACAACCGGGACTATTCCAGAAACGTGAAGAACCTAATCGCGAAGGAAGGCGCCAAGCACGGCGTACAGTTCGGCATGCTCAACAGCTGCAGGTAATTGAGATAATCGATAGATAGAGCGACAAGGGTAGATCAACACCGATATACCGTAGATCAACGCCGATATAAGGTAGATCAACATCGATATATGGTACATCAAAACCGGGAAACGGTAGATCACATCGATCGATTCTAATGAGACAGCAAACCAACTGCAAGCAATCTCGACAATCGAAGAGCTGATCAAGATCAAGTAGCTCAAAGATCAATGATCAAAATCGATTCAGAGTGACGCAAGTGTACGACTCGGGAGCGGCAGTATACTTCTACTTTGGCTTCAACTCGCGTGGATTGAAGGACCCCATGCATGTTTATGAGGCGATCGAGGTCAGTTTACAGAAGGGCAATGGATGTATGCATTAGTGACAACCAGCAGAAATTCACCTGTGCATATTCGTCTCGCACTATATCTGGCGCATTCGTGTTGCAGCAGTACTAGAATACCAAAAGATTACTGCGAATATCAATGATATCGGTATTCGAACATCGAATGTTAAAAAAAATAAATTGGAAAGATAAGCGAAGGATGAAAACAATAGAGCCTATTCCACTCGAAAATTCATCAATACAGTACCCTCATAAGGTTTTACCGTACCTCAAAGATAGCGTACTCCAGAGCGCTGCTCGTGACGAGATCATAGCGTGCGGCGGATCGATCTCGCACCACCACGGCATCGGCAAGCTGCGCAAGGCCTGGGTCGATACTACCGTAGGCCCGATCGCAATCAGCGTGATGGGAGCCATCAAGGTACGGTTGGACGATTTAGATTACGGTATGCACGAGTTATCGATTGACTTATCGATTTTCCAGAACGAGCTCGACCCGAAGAACATCTTTGCCAACAACAACATTATCGACGCGCCTACCAGCAAGCTATAAATATTCAGTAGCCCCATAGAATGGCGAATAATAACCCCCTCCGCTCGATTTATTGTCCTGTTTTGTCATCCTCTACTTTGAAATTTTGATAAACTTCCTTATTCTTACATGGAAACGAGCGCTTGACAGGGAAATACGGGCCAGGAATGGAGAAAAGGGTAAAACGAGCACGTGCGCATGCGGAAAAAGCGCGTGCTCGGCGATGCGAACGTTAAAAACACTTCGTTGTGCAACCTTATCGACAATCCTCGTTTCTAGTTTGTGGGAAATTTACTTCAAATGAGAAAACACGATGAATAAGCGATACACCGAGGATTTACGACGGGATGTCCGTGAGAGGAGCAAACAAAGGCGCGCATTTTTGAAAGAGGTTTCGAAAAGAACGAGCAATGCGATGACAAACTGATAACGTATCGATCCACGCGGACGACAAGCGCAAGAAACGGATGAGTCAATGAAAGAAATGCCTCTCCGGCCAGGCGCATTGGGGTCGCAAAGCCTGAAAATTGCTGCTGACGCACTTGATTACCACCCAAGAATAAAGTGCGCCAGTGGGTGCGCGTCTTGACGCGGTCCGTTCTTTCAAAAATTGTGAAACGAGAAAGTGCCCAGTGCGTGTGATTCAACCTTTTCGCCTTACACTGGATTGTTTACGTGATCGATTCGTGCCCACTTGCTTTGATTGGCTACTTTTTCTGTTCCAGTTGACAAGAATGAGCGACCAGCTACGAGAAAATCTGGACTATGAGTGTCTCCGGTCGTTTTCTTCAGGCGCATTCGGCAAGGTTTGTTTATTCTCGGGGAATTTTTGGCCATATTTCCTGCCACATGCCTTTCAACTATCCGTTTTAACATGATAGAACACCTGAGACCAATTTACTAATCAGCCTGTCAGTCATGCCCAAGTTAGATTCATTTTGATGATATTTGTTGTTGTTTGTTTGGCTCTTCATTGTGGTCTCACGTAAACGGCGTCACTGCCAATTAGTAATCGATTATCGTAAGCCTCACCTACCGCATTCCAGGTGCACCACGGGTATCTCTACAGCACGGGCGAAGCCGTTGTAATCAAGAAGGGAAAGAAGAAGGACCTGAAGGTTTACTTTCTTGATAGTTAAATTGTTTCCATCTATCTTGCTTCACACAAGAGAGAATTCCAGTGATCCCTGTTCGTTGTTCGCATAATGGGAAAGATAGCAAATAAATAGAGGCCGTGCCACAGGGTGGATACCGTAGTTTTTAAGCATAATTTTGATCAATTATTAATTAAATTAATGAATTTAAGGGCGAATACGAGCTGCTCAAGCAGCTGTCATCGACGGGAGTGGGCAGGACGCACGTCGTCAGGGTGAGTGATCTAGATCGATTGAAACCCAGGATCTACTGGTTTCTCTAGAATCCTGAAATTTCTGCAAGCTCTTTCCCTAGAACTGACGTATTGCTATCGCGATGTAGACGAAAGGGTGGTTTCCATGCTATTCTGAAGAAAATTTGCCAATCTTGCATGAGGAGTGAATCATGAACCCAATGGCAGGGTTTGAATCATCATTGACACGATGTAATTGGGGTTCTTTTAGTTAGAGAGAATTAAGTCATAATCCAAGAAATCCAAACAGTCTGGTAATGTGTACTTGCTGCATCCTCAATGCACCATGAATTCTAGATCATATTTTTTAAGCGAAAGTTCTGAGGTACTTTCATTTTGTAATTATTGTGAACAAAAAATTCTGGAGTTGACCTGTCATGGATTCAATCGATAAATTGAATATACAGTTGCAATTACCGTATCTTCAGGTATTCGGGTACACGGAGTTCTCGCCACAGAATCATGGAGAATTCAACATCATCATGGAACGCGCGCAGTGCAGTCTGGACGTGCTGCTGCAGGGGGTACGGTTACAGTAATTTATTGTTATTGATTACTGATTTTATTGATTGCCGAGACTACGAACGTTGCGGTCAATAGGTTGGCTACTTAGGTTAAGTCAATTTTACGGGGTCAGGATACGGGGTCAGAGGGAGATCAGGTTGTCGCTCAACGCTGTTTAAAATAGCGCCAATAACAATGATGCCAATAGGACATCGAAGTAATCGATTTGTACGGCTACAGTTATCTACCGTACTCTTTGCAGGCGTCATTCCGTGCGGGACTCCCGGCCGTCGATATCATACAGCTGGTCGCGGATCTGGGTGAGTACGATAGCAACTCGTTTGGATTACGATAAATGCTAGTATGGACTTTTTTCTGATAATTCAGAACTAATAGTAGTTGGTCACTGCGTATAACGAATATATTGGTTCATAAAGTATCTTTGATTGTTTATTTACTCGGTGTATCTCAAATGACGCCTGTTGATTTACTTGCGATCAGTAGAATTGTTAAAAACTGTAAGATATTGAATTCCGAACAATTATTGCTCCTTAGATTTGCATACGGTTAATGAATCGGTGCAGCGCTAATCACGTTTGTGGAAGCGTTAAAACCGAATCATGCCTGTTTATTTTCTTGCCATCTGTTTTAACATTTAAAACTGTCAGCAATAACTATAGACATTCAGCTGGTGACTTTCAACTGTTGTTACATCGTATAACCGAAGCCAGTTATTGAATGGGTGCAGTGCTAATCTCTTAGGCAGAATAACGTTCATACTTACGAACTCAAAATAGTAAATTCTACTTGTTACAGGCATCGTGCTCGCTTTCCTTCTCGAGAAGCAGGTATGTGTCGTTTATTTTACTATAATATATTTAAATTATTTTTTTGCATAATTTAATCCAGGGGGGATATATATAAATTATTTTTCACTTTGCATAATTTAATCCAGGTAGAACTGTTAGCGAAGTCTGACAATTGTAATATATTTTGTTATTTTTATAATTTCTTTCCAGGTCGCCCATCGTGACATCAAGCCGCAGAACATTCTCGTCTTCAGCGGGGCGAACGATCCGGCCAAGAGCCAGTTCATGTTCAAACTGTGAGTCTTTTAGTATACTTGAAAAAAACATGCGTCAACCAACTACAATGTATAGTAGAAAAAGGTCTCGCTTATTGGTATCCTCGAAATTTAAATTGCAGCGCGAATGTGCCGTTGTAATGTTTTCCCAGATTTTGGTAAATAGAAGAGGCCCTGTTGGTCGAATCATTTGTCTGCGCAGGAACTTATAGATGCACATTTTGTGGATCACGAATGTGCCTGGGCAATCAAACAATTTATTACAGATGCGATTTCGGCGCGGCGCGCGAGACGATTGGCGATGAGAGCGAGTGCCACACGATCGTGGGCACCGTGCCGTTCCTGGTGAGTAGTGTAGGTTACGATAATCGATTATCGATTAGGGACCTAAGTATGTTTCACTTTACGGCGTGATGATTCCTGGTGTTCCTCGTGAGTGGAGTGGGGGTGCGGTAGGGCATGGTGATAGGTAATACTGGCAAATGGGCACGAATTGAGGCGTAGTCCAGGTTGTAGGAAATTCGGGCGAGATATCATACCTACGAAAGTGGTGCTTTATGATTTCACAATTCGAATATTAGATTTGCTATGATTGATCTCATCATTGACCGCCTTGTATGCTACTTACTAGAACTAGACACGATAAGATTTTCTTTGATGAAGCACGATAAGGTAGATCAACATCGATATATGGTACATCAAAACCGGGAAACGGTAGATCACATCGATCGATTCTAATGAGACAGCAAACCAACTGCAAGCAATCTCGACAATCGAAGAGCTGATCAAGATCAAGTAGCTCAAAGATCAATGATCAAAATCGATTCAGAGTGACGCAAGTGTACGACTCGGGAGCGGCAGTATACTTCTACTTTGGCTTCAACTCGCGTGGATTGAAGGACCCCATGCATGTTTATGAGGCGATCGAGGTCAGTTTACAGAAGGGCAATGGATGTATGCATTAGTGACAACCAGCAGAAATTCACCTGTGCATATTCGTCTCGCACTATATCTGGCGCATTCGTGTTGCAGCAGTACTAGAATACCAAAAGATTACTGCGAATATCAATGATATCGGTATTCGAACATCGAATGTTAAAAAAAATAAATTGGAAAGATAAGCGAAGGATGAAAACAATAGAGCCTATTCCACTCGAAAATTCATCAATACAGTACCCTCATAAGGTTTTACCGTACCTCAAAGATAGCGTACTCCAGAGCGCTGCTCGTGACGAGATCATAGCGTGCGGCGGATCGATCTCGCACCACCACGGCATCGGCAAGCTGCGCAAGGCCTGGGTCGATACTACCGTAGGCCCGATCGCAATCAGCGTGATGGGAGCCATCAAGGTACGGTAGGGCGATTCTAGATTACGGTAGACACGACTTATCGATCAACTTATCGATTTTCCAGAACGAGCTCGACCCGAAGAACATCTTTGCCAACAACAACATTATCGACGCGCCTACCAGCAAGCTATAAATATTCAGTAGCCCCATAGAATGGCGAATAATAACCCCCTCCGCTCGATTTATTGTCCTGTTTTGTCATCCCCTACTTCGAAATTTTGATAAAGTTCCTTATTCTTACTTGGAAATGAGCGCTTGACAGGGGAAATACTGGCCCGAAAAGGAGAAAAGGGTAAAACGAGCACGTGCGCATGTTCAAAAAAGCGCGTGCTCGGCGATGCGAACGATAAAAACACCTCGATGTGCAACCTTATCGACAATCCTCGGTTCTAGTTTGTGGGAAATTTACTTCAAATGAGAAAACACGATGAATAAGCGATAAACCGAGGTTTTACGACGGGATGAAATGAGAGAAGCAAACAAAGACGCGCATTTTTGAAAGCGGTTTCGAAAAGGACGGGCAATGCGATGACAAACTGATAACGTATCGATCCACGCGGACGACTAGCGCAAGAAACGGATGAGTCAATGAAAGAAAAGCCTCTCCGGCCAGGCGCATTGGGGTCGCAAAGCCTGAAAATTGCTGCTGACGCACTTGATTACCACCCAAGAATAAAGTGCGCCAGTGGGTGCGCGTCTTGACGCGGTCCGTTCTTTTGTTCAAAATTGTGAAACGAGAAAGTGCCCAGTGCGTGTGATTCAACCTTTTCGCCTTACACTGGATTGTTTACGTGATCGATTCGTGCCCACTTGCTTTGATTGGCTACTTTTTCTGTTCCAGTTGACAAGAATGAGCGACCAGCTACGAGAAAATCTGGACTATGAGTGTCTCCGGTCGTTTTCTTCAGGCGCATTCGGCAAGGTTTGTTTATTCTCGGGGAATTTTTGGCCATATTTCCTGCCACATGCCTTTCAACTATCCGTTTTAACATGATAGAACACCTGAGACCAATTTACTAATCAGCCTGTCAGTCATGCCCAAGTTAGATTCATTTTGATGATATTTGTTGTTGTTTGTTTGGCTCTTCATTGTGGTCTCACGTAAACGGCGTCACTGCCAATTAGTAATCGATTATCGTAAGCCTCACCTACCGCATTCCAGGTGCACCACGGGTATCTCTACAGCACGGGCGAAGCCGTTGTAATCAAGAAGGGAAAGAAGAAGGACCTGAAGGTTTACTTTCTTGATAGTTAAATTGTTTCCATCTATCTTGCTTCACACAAGAGAGAATTCCAGTGATCCCTGTTCGTTGTTCGCATAATGGGAAAGATAGCAAATAAATAGAGGCCGTGCCACAGGGTGGATACCGTAGTTTTTAAGCATAATTTTGATCAATTATTAATTAAATTAATGAATTTAAGGGCGAATACGAGCTGCTCAAGCAGCTGTCATCGACGGGAGTGGGCAGGACGCACGTCGTCAGGGTGAGTGATCTAGATCGATTGAAACCCAGGATCTACTGGTTTCTCTAGAATCCTGAAATTTCTGCAAGCTCTTTCCCTAGAACTGACGTATTGCTATCGCGATGTAGACGAAAGGGTGGTTTCCATGCTATTCTGAAGAAAATTTGCCAATCTTGCATGAGGAGTGAATCATGAACCCAATGGCAGGGTTTGAATCATCATTGACACGATGTAATTGGGGTTCTTTTAGTTAGAGAGAATTAAGTCATAATCCAAGAAATCCAAACAGTCTGGTAATGTGTACTTGCTGCATCCTCAATGCACCATGAATTCTAGATCATATTTTTTAAGCGAAAGTTCTGAGGTACTTTCATTTTGTAATTATTGTGAACAAAAAATTCTGGAGTTGACCTGTCATGGATTCAATCGATAAATTGAATATACAGTTGCAATTACCGTATCTTCAGGTATTCGGGTACACGGAGTTCTCGCCACAGAATCATGGAGAATTCAACATCATCATGGAACGCGCGCAGTGCAGTCTGGACGTGCTGCTGCAGGGGGTACGGTTACAGTAATTTATTGTTATTGATTACTGATTTTATTGATTGCCGAGACTACGAACGTTGCGGTCAATAGGTTGGCTACTTAGGTTAAGTCAATTTTACGGGGTCAGGATACGGGGTCAGAGGGAGATCAGGTTGTCGCTCAACGCTGTTTAAAATAGCGCCAATAACAATGATGCCAATAGGACATCGAAGTAATCGATTTGTACGGCTACAGTTATCTACCGTACTCTTTGCAGGCGTCATTCCGTGCGGGACTCCCGGCCGTCGATATCATACAGCTGGTCGCGGATCTGGGTGAGTACGATAGCAACTCGTTTGGATTACGATAAATGCTAGTATGGACTTTTTTCTGATAATTCAGAACTAATAGTAGTTGGTCACTGCGTATAACGAATATATTGGTTCATAAAGTATCTTTGATTGTTTATTTACTCGGTGTATCTCAAATGACGCCTGTTGATTTACTTGCGATCAGTAGAATTGTTAAAAACTGTAAGATATTGAATTCCGAACAATTATTGCTCCTTAGATTTGCATACGGTTAATGAATCGGTGCAGCGCTAATCACGTTTGTGGAAGCGTTAAAACCGAATCATGCCTGTTTATTTTCTTGCCATCTGTTTTAACATTTAAAACTGTCAGCAATAACTATAGACATTCAGCTGGTGACTTTCAACTGTTGTTACATCGTATAACCGAAGCCAGTTATTGAATGGGTGCAGTGCTAATCTCTTAGGCAGAATAACGTTCATACTTACGAACTCAAAATAGTAAATTCTACTTGTTACAGGCATCGTGCTCGCTTTCCTTCTCGAGAAGCAGGTATGTGTCGTTTATTTTACTATAATATATTTAAATTATTTTTTTGCATAATTTAATCCAGGGGGGATATATATAAATTATTTTTCACTTTGCATAATTTAATCCAGGTAGAACTGTTAGCGAAGTCTGACAATTGTAATATATTTTGTTATTTTTATAATTTCTTTCCAGGTCGCCCATCGTGACATCAAGCCGCAGAACATTCTCGTCTTCAGCGGGGCGAACGATCCGGCCAAGAGCCAGTTCATGTTCAAACTGTGAGTCTTTTAGTATACTTGAAAAAAACATGCGTCAACCAACTACAATGTATAGTAGAAAAAGGTCTCGCTTATTGGTATCCTCGAAATTTAAATTGCAGCGCGAATGTGCCGTTGTAATGTTTTCCCAGATTTTGGTAAATAGAAGAGGCCCTGTTGGTCGAATCATTTGTCTGCGCAGGAACTTATAGATGCACATTTTGTGGATCACGAATGTGCCTGGGCAATCAAACAATTTATTACAGATGCGATTTCGGCGCGGCGCGCGAGACGATTGGCGATGAGAGCGAGTGCCACACGATCGTGGGCACCGTGCCGTTCCTGGTGAGTAGTGTAGGTTACGATAATCGATTATCGATTAGGGACCTAAGTATGTTTCACTTTACGGCGTGATGATTCCTGGTGTTCCTCGTGAGTGGAGTGTGCCCTTCCTGGTGAGTACTGTAGGTCACGATAATCGATAATCGATTATGTTTCACTTTATCGCGAGGTGAGCCAGGTGTTCCTGGTGAGTGGAGTGGGGTGCGGAAGGGCACGCTGATAGGTAATGCTGGCAAATGGGCACGAATTGAGGCGTAGTCGCAGGTTGTAGGAAATTCGGGCGAGATCATACCTACGAAAGTGGTGCTTTATGATTTCACAATTAGAATATTAGCTTTGCTATGATTGATCTGATCATTGACCGCCTTGTATACTACTTACTAGAACTAGACACGATAAGATTTTCTTTGATGAAGCACGGATTAACTAATATTGTATTCAGAACCCGGAGATCCTGCTCGAGCTGCGCGAGCACCCGCAGCAGTACCGGACGAACCTACCGTACCGCGCGGAGAAGTGCGACCTGTGGTGAGTGTACGGTAGGTTACGGTAGGACGGTGTTTATCGATTGGTATCCCATTTCTTTGATTCGAGAATCCGTAGTAATGAACGAAATTTTAAAAGGGGGGGGGGGAATTACACTGGCAGTAGGGCTAGTGTTTCAAGTGGTCCTTATGGGAGGTATCATGGAAGCACTTCAGTTTTATCCTTATTGATTCGTAACAATTAAAAATCATTACTCCTCCGTCCTTATCATTGCTCGTATCTATTTAGGGTTACTGTAAGACGATTTATTTCTCGATGCAGGTCGCTGGGCGTGACGATCTACAATGCGGCTACGGCCCGCCTACCGTGGCCGGCCACGGGCGCCCACCCGGATGACGTGAGGGCACTACACGAGAATAGACGAGGTACGGTAGTATCGATTGATTACGGTATCTATTATGGATTAGGAAAATAGGTAAATGTGACGTTGTTGGGAATAAGTTGTTGGCCGATGTAACCGACAGATTGCGTTCGTGGGATTATTTTTTATTAATAGGAGAGGTGAAGCGGTAAACGTACGCGATGCATTTCGTTAATATGCGCAATAAGATTTGTATTTAGAGTATTACGACAGCATGATATTGTTGTGATCGGATTAGTAACTAGGTATAGAGTTGACGGAACAGCGAAGACACAAGTTATGCTTTTTTTAAAGCAATCATGGGATTGGTTCATCAATCAATTAATAGTTTCAAATAAAATTCTCATCCTAATTATTTGCTAATTGGGGCGTTAATCAGTTGCTTACAGGAGCGATCGCAGCACTGCCCCTGGCGCACGGGCCCGGCTACAAGTACTACGACACGCTAAGGGCTGACAGCTATCCGAGGTGAGCAAGGCGCATGTGTTATGGAGAGAGCATGGCCTAGAAGCGCCGGGTTAGAACATAGAGATAAAGGGAGGGGGGAGGGTGCGGCTGTATCCGGTGTGTGCAGTAGTGGGCTAATTTTTCAACATAAAAGGACCAGATAAAATTATAGTGACGGGAAGCCAACCATGATATAAATCGGCTGAAACCGTACTTTGCTTGGCTTAAAAATAATAGTTTGATTAGAGGAAGCTTAATTGGTTTCTATTCAGTTTTATTCAATATAATTTAAATGTTCTTTTTACTAACAATAAGACAATTAATTATAATCCTTCCAGGTGGCTCCGTCACGCGCTCTCCTCCCTCATCCGGTCCCAATTCACGAATGCCTCCTACTCGACCTTCCTCGCCCAGGCGGCCTACATTGCCGGAGTGGGCGGAGCCAAGGAGATGCCTGCGGGCAGGAGAGGTACGGTAGTTATTGATTGATTTGGAAATGGGCGAGCTAAGGGTAGAAGGTACGGTAGAGGGCGGAGCCAAGGAGATGCCTGCGGGCAGGAGAGGTA
>LS486162.1:32562-43023 GCA_900490705.1 Pristionchus arcanus
GGAAGAGAGTGCAGAGACGGGCGGAGGGGAATAGCTTCACTGGTCGTAAACAAGAGGAGTGATGGCACAATTTAGTTACAAGAAGGGATACTAAAATTTGAATTGCGAGCGAACCGCACCGATTTGGTTGACAAGAAATATATCATTCGAATCGTCTCGCGATTCCGGTTCGATCTAAGCTGAGAAAGCGAGGTACAAATGAATACGCGAGAACTTAGATTTTTGTAAAATTATTATTTAAAATATCGAGAAGAAAAGTTTATAGGCGTGTTCGCCATACAATTCTGCCCCCGGGTACAGACTCGCAAAAAATTTGGAAAAAAAATCGGAAAATGATCTAGCGATGTTTGTGCCGCCATTGTATTTCATTGGAATTGTCGATTTTCCCTCGTTGAATATGTCAAAATAGGGATTCTTGCATGCGAACTTTATGCTGCATCGTCTACTCATCCTTACGCCTACTGGGATATGATTAGTTCCATCTTGTTGACCACCACACAAAAATTAATTCTAAATATATTGAATCCATGATGATTGCGCTGCAGCATCCTTGCTTGTTCGTGTATTGAGCGTGGTGGTCGGTGTTACGCTGGTGCAGAGTTTAGAAAAAAAAGATAATGGTGAGCCAGCAACTTTCGTGTTGTGCACTTTGCCTATTAGCATGGCCTAGATAACGGCGTCAATGATTCCTCGGGCATCAAAATGTAATAAAATATGCATATTCAGGTGATCGCGCGCACGCACGAGCTGCGCCAGTGGCTGCACTCGATCGAGAGGAATGAGAAGGTGAGGGGGTGATCTTTGATCTTTGGTCTCTGATCGATACAAGGTTGTAGTTCGATCTTTCATCTATCTAGTCTGCTTTGTGTTCCTTGAACAGTTTATTGATCTATTTATTTTTTTCCAACCAAACGCACAGCCGAATCAAAAACAGTGCGGTTAATTTAGTTTTTACGAAAAGATGAAACATGAAAGGTATTGGGTAGAAGGGAAACTTTTAATAATCAGATTTATTTCCTTTCTGTCTTCAAGTATTTGTGAAACGGGAAGTGAGCATTGTCGTTATTGCTGTTGCTGATAAAAAAATCAGAAACGAATGTACTTCAACAGTATTTACCTGGTAGTGAAACACGAATCAAGCGAATGAATGGCGTTCCATGGTTGCGCTATTTCTTATAAATAATTCTATGGATGCTGGAACGGGAAGTGCGCTAGTGGCTTGCGATAGCCATGTCGAGTGCGAATCTTTCTCCAAGTGAGACAGGACGAGAGAGTGTGCAAAATGGAGAGAGTTAGTCCATAATTCACGACCTAATTGCAGCACGCGGCCTCCACTGCAGCAGTTGCGGCCCTGATGCAGTCGCGCAACCAGGACATGCTGGACCGATTGCAGTCCAGCCCGGGAGAGACGGCGATGAGGAGGAGTGAGTACGGTAGATGGGGGACGGTATCGAGTACAGATTAACTATAGGAGCTATGGTGCTACCCTAGACTATCGATCGAAAAGTTGGGAAAATTATGATATAGGAGGGTAGCAGACGAAATCCGATTAGACACTGCTTTTTTTCAAAAATTTCTACCTGCCTCGTCGCTGTTTCAGCTAGCACATACATTGGCGGAATTGCCATGGCGATCAATCTCATTGTCAGTGCTCACCGTCGTGGAAAAATAATAATAATCGTAACAAAAATAAATTCAATAGTTCGACAATTTGATATTGAAGCACAATATAGATATAGCCACTAGAAAGACTATTTGGATACGATAGAATCGGAATATTGTATCGCCAATTATTGATTTTTTTCGCAGGAGAGGTGGAGCGGTGCGCGGTGGATGCGGCGAGGCTCGCAAAGTGTGCCGAGGCCTGGACGGCAATGGACGAGAGACACATCGCGAACTGGCAGGGTGAGTGGATGGAGTATTTTGGAAAGATGGAAAGCGAGGAGGCCTAAAAATCCCCAGAATCTTCTCTATCTGGGCAGAAGCAGGGTAAATTTCCCGTTGTTGGCGACTTGGAGTGTTTGTGTGTCTCATCCTGTATTTGAGAGCGATCGTGAGCGTGCTTCGATTCGCGTTCAATTTTTTTCAAATTTTAATAGAGAACATCTTGAAATTTACTCCTTTTTTGAAACCTCGCGAGTTCCCGCTTCACAATTTCATTAGAGCCCAACGCGAATTTCCAATTTTGATGCTATGGCCTGTTGAACTAGAAACACACAAAATATTGTTAATCCACAGTTGGGGCTGTAATTTCCAACTAAAGTATCCTGATAAAAACCCTTGTTATCGATCGATTCACCTCCTGATTATCGATTATTCTTCAGATTCTCTTCGTCGTCTATCGGCGTCGAAGTCGTCCGGCGGCGACAGTCGATCCGCGCTGGAGATGGACCAGAAATGGGCCGCCACGATGCTCAAGAGGGTCGAAGATAGGTTCGCCGTGCTCAAGGTACTGATCAGTACCTCATTGATTTGAATGTCCAGAAAGGTTTGTGGAGCACATTTTCAGTAGTGATCAGTATTTGGTAGGGGACTGCAGAGCTAATAGTACTTTGAGTTATTGATTGCATACATGAAAAAGCTAGTGGAAAACTACCTGGAAATTAAAAACATAGCCCGCATTTAAGGTTTTCGTTGACAAGGCATGTTACCTACGATTCACAAACATACCCCGCTTTCATAGAATCAGTCAGTTTCTAAGGCCTTTTTCATAAACATGCCCCGCTTTCGTAGGATTTTTCTACGTAACTTTTTCATGTATGATTGATTGTCGAGGGAGATGTTTTTTTCCTGACAGACCCGAGAGAACAATCTTGGTGTGATCTCGTATACACATTTGTGGAGAAGATGAAACACAGACGTCGCATCTCTGAGAATATGATTAAAATTATTAATAAACAACTTTCAGACGGACGCCGAGTATCGCGTGAAGAAGGAGGAGGGCATCGGGCACGTGATCAGGTACGGTAGTTTAGGGGTACGGTAGATTGGTATGGCATGACAATTGTAGTTATGTTAGCTAGTAGCGTATCGTAGATTGAGTTTTATTAATATTTTTTGTACCCAATACCACGATGAGATTGATCGAAACTACGTAAAGAAAGTAGGTAAAGGAGCATTGAAACGCGATAGCTGCGGGGGTGATCAAAGCATCAAAACGGCGTATTTTGATTTGAATGATATTTTCAATTAGAGATTACTGCGATCAATAATCACGAAATTACGGTAGCCCATAATCATACGTGGGCAGGCATCCTTCCTGACAGAGAGTTTTAAAAAAATGCATGCAAGTGCCGAAGGACCGCACCCACCTGCCCAAAATTATCGATTGATTTTAATTTCATCAGGGGCATCATCGTTCTCGAGACGACGCTGCACGAGTGCGTGCGCAAGATGAGAGAGACGGCGAGTGTCGTGAGTGCGGTCGCGGATCAGGCGAGGGTACGGTAACTCGATTATCGATTATTTTGGAGTACGGTATTCAGTTATTGATTATTTTGGAGTACGGTATTCGGTTATTGATTTCTTTGGGGATACGGTAGTGACAGGAAGGTGAAGTGCCGTGGCGTATCAGGTGCGTTATTCGAAAATTGATCGATTGTTTGTTTGGTTGTTAGGGGAGGTAAAGTCGGTGCGATGGTCTTTTCCACCACCTAGATTGAAGATGCAATTGGCTGCTATACTGCTGATATACTGTACTGCTGACAATATACTGCTGATTGTTCGTTTAGTCAATGGAAACAATGCAAAAAATGGAAGCAACTTAATATAATAATTAGAATGTGTTTCTGTTGAATTAATACTTGCAATATCAACATTCGCACGTTCAATGTATGCGCCTGGTTGGTTGAGGCTGCAGTAGGGAGGGAATAAGCGTTGATATTTGTTCGAGTAATGCTGGACTGTATGAGGATGACAAAAATAGCAAATGATTGCGATCTCTTAATAGGACCAATCCGTTAACGATCGATTACTGAAGGGTTACGGTATCCCCATTGATTATCGATTTCTGATGATCCGCTATTGCAGGACAGCATCTCTTCCTACATGCAGCACACGGCGGGCCTGGACGAGGCGCAGATCAGGAAGTGAGTTGCACTCTCTCGGTTTTACACGCTCTCTCGCTCACTCTGACCGGCGAGAGAGCGTGGGGAATAAGGAGAGACAGTGATCTGGTTCTTTCGATGCGATATTCTTGAGTGGAGGAAATGGGAGTTCCGGGACAATGTCGATAAAAAGGAGTTGGACTCCCGATTTGCCGTGCTCTATCGCTTACTCTGACAAGCGAGAGAGCATTGGGAATGGGGAGAGACAGTGATGAGGATCTCTCGGTTTGCCGCACTCTTTAGCGAACTCTAACAGGCCAGGGAGCAAGGGGAATGGAGAGACGGTAAATCTTAGATAGATGAAATAAGAATTCCGGGACAATGCCGATAAAAAGGACTAGGAACATATGCGCTTCACACACTATTCATGTCGTAGGTGTGGACTTACTTTCCGCTCGTTGAGTTGGACCTAGTAAAAAAAAAACTAACATTACGCCGAACAGTGCCCAGTGTGTACCTTCTAGGCGGATTGAGGATGCATCAGCAGGTGATGAGAGGATGATAGTTGTGGCCAGTGGTGGAAGCTGCTGTTACTTGGGAACTATTACAATAATAAAAAAGAGACCTGGAATTGCTCTCGTGAATCATGTGTTTCACTCTCCAAGCAAGTCTAGGTGTAAACTGCCTTCTCGATAAGAGGTAGGTAGCACTATTTCAACAATAAGCTCAATATTTTCCAATGGGGCAGATTCTAGATCGATTCAAGTTGCAATTGTAGCACGATGATGTTGAGGTGGTAGATGGGTTGAGCAGTAGGTGCTCTTTGTGTACATCATAAACAATAATAATTGGAAATGCCATTAATCGTGGTACGGTGCTTATCAATGGGGTATTGATAACTTGCTTTATTGATTTTCTACCTTGAATCGTGGACTAACTTTATTCATTCGCAGGAATCTGACCAACTCCGTCTCTGCGGTGTCGATGCTGCGCGCGAACGTGGAGAAGCAGGCGGAGCTGGCGAGGAAGATGGAGGTGAGGGAGGGTTGTTATTGTTTTGGTGTTGTTGTTATTGTTTCCTAAGTTTAGAATAGTGGTATAGGTGAAAGTTCCCTGCCTGTCGAGTTGGGATACAGCGGTTTGATATGTGCGTTGTATTTTTGTATTGGCGATGCGGTCTGCAATTTTGGCTCATAAAAATAATCACTTTATCCCTAAGATAACGGCGGTAGCGGCTGAAGTTGTTTGATTTTGTTAAATGAAATGGATGAGGTTGATTGAGCTGAGATTTTCATTTTCCACTACATAGAAGCTTAGCGACATGAAACTACCGGGGTTATTGTTGTCCTGATTTCTCTTTCGAAAATGACCTGCCGAGTTGGAGCTTCGGTCGTTTGGCTTATAAAATGAACTTATGTGAATAGCGATACCGTTTGTAGTCTCGGTTCACTAAAATATCAACGATATCGCATTCGTTCTCCACTTTTTGCAGTAACTGTCATAGCCTGATGGTGTGGGTATTGCGTTTCATAGATAATTCTTCTAGTGTGCTTGATTTGTTAAATCCGTTGAACCGATGGCAGCCTATGGAAAAACCCAAACCCGTAGAATTTATGGTATTGTTGTGGCACTTTAGTACCCCTGGTGTACACCTTATTTATCGATTTTTCGACTGACTTATCCTTTCCAGGAGCTGCGCGTTCGCTTCCGTGAGCAGGGCGTCGACTGCGCGACGCTCAAGGCGAAGCAAGTGGTGGCAAAGGAGCACAATGGGGTGAGTGAACATGTCGGTGCCTCCTTTTTTCTCAGCAGAAATTGAGAACATTGAATTAGTTGTCAAAAACGTAAAAAAATGTGCTGGTAAGTTAAGGTTACGCGAACTTTACGTGTATGTTGGTTTCCTTTATCACTGATTTTGAGGCGGCATTCAAGAGCGAAAATGATATAAAGGAATTATTTATTTACGTTATTCAGACCGCCGCAAACGGCGTGCCGCCGAGGGCAGTGCAGCCGACGGTGATCAACTGCAATCAGACACTGACGAGCGAGGACATGGACACGATAACACCCGCGAGATCCGGATTCCACTAGGAGTACGGTAGATTACGGTGGAATGGTATCGATGATTGACTTTATTGATTGTATCGTAGTTTTTACGGTAGTCTATCGATGACTGACCTCTTGATTGATTCTATTGTAGTTTCCCCTCACATTTCAAGTAGATTTATTCTCGATGCTGTACATAGTACATATTCAGAAACCATCGTAAGATTGTAGCAAGTAGGATGTTGAGATAGACTAGTCTATCGCAAAGTATCCGATGAAGGATGAGCTTGGGTTTCACGATTTTTCATTGCCTATTCACTGATTTGTTTCTCTTTCGGTTACAGTAGCTGCTCAAACCTCTTAATGTACATACTAATTGCTCAGATTTACAAGCCATTTGTAGATTCGCTAACTAGACAGCTAGTTAATTCAAATTTCATACCGATGCTAGTCCATTCAACACTTTGCCTTACACTGTACGCATGTTGCGTTGTCAATATATTGATTGAATTACCTCCGAATCTGCGATATTCCGGGTCATTTAATGCCCAAGAATCTGATAAATATTGTGTGAATTATGTCGCGAGTGTGCAAGAAATAACGTTCCGTCATTTGGAATACTTTGAAATTTAAAAAAAGTGTTCTGTGAATACCGGTGCTGAATTTATGCTTCTTGTGATATTCATTTCCTGGCCTATCTGTTTGATTTGGTATCGGTAGGATGTGTATGCAAAAGAAAAACGGAGAAATCTCCAGGAAGATCATGTGTTTCACAAATCCTCCTTCTCGTGACCTGATTTAGTGGTTCATTGTGTTTGTGGCTAGCCGAATAAAATAGAAACAATAATGGAACTGTATGATTATCTCGCCTGCTCCCCTATTTCACCTCTATCTTTATCATCTCTAGTCACCGTTGAGCAGGCGGTCTAGTCTTTATCTCGCACTTTGATTTCCATCCATTCTACCGCATTTGTTCATTATCGTGCCCAAATCGATATCCTCAGTGACCTACCGTACACGATGGAAGCAGTGAGACGTCTGCTGCCCGAGCTGACCACCGCGCTGAGGAAGGTAATCGATAATTGGGCAGTTACCGTACCCTCAATACCGCAGTTATCGCCAACTGATTGGTTTTTTTTGTTTTCTTAGTTCTGTACTACACCTAGGGAATCCCTAGTGTAGGCATCTGGACCTGTACCGTAGCATGGAAGGGTTACTGTATCACTACCGTAATCTTGCTTTTCTTATTTTTTCCAATAATTATCAGCAGTACCGTATCACTACCGTAATCTACCGTAATCCTGCAGGGCAACTGCGGCCGTCTCGGTGTGGTCGGTGGATCGGTGGAGTACACGGGCGCACCCTACTACGCCGCCATTTCCATGCTCAAAGTGGTACGGTATCTTTTATTAGTGTATCGATTCGATGAAATCGCAGTTACTCAATGTTCGCTGTACTAGAACGGTAGAACTTCTATAACACAAGATTATTGTTGGATGCAAACATCAGTTCAATGCTCAAAGTGCTGAGAGTGTTTTGTTTGGAAAGTAGCTAGTGATCGTAGCGAACTTGAAAGTTATCAGAATATCGGCAATGCGAAGCACGAAATTTACAGGGTGCGCGTAACTTCAATTTTAACGCGGCCCTCCCTAGAGCACGTATGCCTTGCGCCAGATACCTGGAATATTCCTGATCTTTGTTCTTTGAACCTTAATCTTTGATCTGTGACTCCCAGGGCGCAGACCTCGCGCACGTCTTCACGCCGGACGACGCGGCGCCCGTCGTCAAGGGCTACGCGCCCGAGCTCATCGTGCACCCGGAGCTGGATGTGGGTGCTTGATCTTTGATCTTGAACTGTATTTTTGTCCATTATCAGTGCGTTTAAAAAAAAATTATACAAGCTCTTCCTACACTATTAATTATTAAACAATTTTGAGCTCATATCAAATGGCTGAAACCCGAAATCACAAGCTCTTGATTGTTTTGCATGCAATTTTTTTTGGTTAGCTAATCGCTGGATTTTCTTAGTTGATCGTCGATCTTTTTAGTTTGTATTCTGACCAATGATCTTTGACCTCTTTGCAGCCGGGCCACTGGCAGCAGCGCATGGACGCGATGCTCGTCGGGCCGGGCCTCGGACGGGAGGAGGTACGGTAAAGTTGGATTACGGTAGTCCAGATATTGTTTCGTAGTGCAATATATTGACTACAGTGATATGATTCGAGAATCGGATTGAAATTGTTGATGAAAGAAGATATTGTGGTTCTCGAAAAAGTGTTTCATTAGGTGTACCGATGACACTTAAATCAAACACGTGTCAACCAGCACTGATCCTCCACTAAATCAGCGCCTTTGCTAGCGTATCCGGTGAAAAGCTACTCGATGGTTTCTGAATGCTCAACATCGCTCTTCGGTTTCTTGCGCCCTATCACAAAAGAATCGATACCGTATCTCACCACTACCGCAAACCTCCGCCGTTTCAGAAATCGTTGCAAGTGGCGCACGACGTGATCGTGGAGGCGCAGCGACGCGCGCAGCCACTCGTCGTTGATGCGGTAGGTGGTCTTTGATCTTTAAACTTTATTTAATTAGATTGAAGACCTCTAATATCAGCAGGACGGTCTCATCACCAGAAACTATGCGCTTTTAGTTTATTTATAAGTAGACAAACATGAAGCGCGTAATCTTTGAACTTCGCGCTAGAGGTTTTATTTTCTGATTAGGCTAGGATGCGTTTTGTACTCTGATCTTTGATTTCTCATTTTCATCACGGATCTCTCTATTTGTAGGACGGTCTCTTCATTCTCACGGAACGCTGGGAGGCCCTCACTACGGCGCCCTTCCACAAGGCCGACCTGCCCATCATCCTCACGCCCAATGCAGTGGAAATGGATCGACTGGCGCTCAAGGTGGGGATGTGATCTTCGAACTTTGGAGTATGGAGTTTGTTTAATTATATTTCCAACGTCCGTTCTGTAATACGATAACTAGAGATTCAATTATCAATTGAACTAGATGAACGTCTGTAACAAAGAGTTGCCTGGGTGCAATCTAGTGAGTGAACATGTCGGTGCCTCCTTTTTTCTCAGCAGAAATTGAGAACATTGAATTAGTTGTCAAAAACGTAAAAAAATGTGCTGGTAAGTTAAGGTTACGCGAACTTTACGTGTATGTTGGTTTCCTTTATCACTGATTTTGAGGCGGCATTCAAGAGCGAAAATGATATAAATGAATTATATATTTACGCTATTCAGACCACAGCAAACGGCGTGTCGCCGAGGGCACTGCAGCCGACGGTGATCAACTGCAATCAGACACTGACGAGCGATGACATGGACACGATAACACCTGCGAGAACCGGATTCCATTAGGAGTACGGTAGATGACGGTGGAATGGTATCGATGATTGACTTTATTGATTTTATCTATTTTTGATTGATTCCGTAGTAGTTTTTCACTCACATTTCAAGTAGATTTATTCTTGCTACTGTACATAGTACTTGCTCAAAAAATAACCATAAGAAGTTTGTAGCTAGAAGGATATTGAGGTAGATTGGTCTATCGCAAAGTCTCCGATGAATGCATGAGCTTGGGTTTCGCGATAATTCTTTGCCTATTCATTGATTTGTTTCTCGTTAGGTTACAGTAGCTGCTCAACTCTCTTAATGTACATACTAATTGCTCAGATTTACAAGCCATTTGTAGATTCGCTAACTAGACAGCTAGTTAATTCACACTTCATACCGATGCTAGTCCATTCAACACTTTGCCTTACACTGTACATACTTTGCGTTGTCAATATATCATTACCTCCGAATCTGCGATACTCCGGGTCATTTAATGCCCAAGAATCTGATAAATATTGTGTGAATTATGTCGCGAGTGTGAAAAAATAACGTTCCATCATTGGGAATACTTTGAACTTTAATAGTGTTCTGTGAATACCGGTGCTGAATTTAGGCTTCTTGTGATATTCATTTCCAGGCCTGTCTGTTTGATTTGGTATTTTAAGTATTTTATGAAAAAGTAACAATGAGAACTGTTCAGGAAGAATACTCATCTTAAGTTTCACATATTCTTCATCTTGTGGTTTGACTTTGTGGTTTACTGAGTTTCTGGCGTTCGGATTAAAATAGAAATAATAGTAGTGGCACAGCAAACAGTAGCGTATTTGTCTCATTTCTAGCCTGCTCTTCCATTCCACCTATAACTTGCTCTCTTCTACGAGCAGAGTTGCTTATCCGATAAGTACCGTACCCAATCGATATCTTCAGTGACCTACCGTACACGATGGAAGCAGTGCGACGCCTGCTGCCCGAGCTGACCACCGCGCTCAGGAAGGTAATTGATAGTCGGGGGGGGGGGGGGG
>LS486163.1:4231-45595 GCA_900490705.1 Pristionchus arcanus
CTCTCTACCGTACCTTCTCCAACGTACTTCTCCCTACCGTACCCTTCTCTACCCTACCCTCTCCACTATGGCGATTCGATGCTCATCCTTCGCGAGTGGCTTGTGCACATAGGCACCTACCGTATGCAACTCAACAAGATCCTCTCTACTGTAGTCACGGTTGGCAAGAGTTTGAAAATTGGTTATGATTGGTAATCTTGTGACCGGATTAATAATTGCCCATGAATCAAATCAAATGGTCAAGTAGAATCAGTGAAACACAAAAATAGCCTTTCTCATAATTGGAAATCTCGGTTCATTGACTGCGACCGGGCCCCCATCTACCGTACTCTTCCCTACAGTACCCTCAGCTACCGTATCTCTTCCTACCGTACCCTCTCCAGCATGGCGATTCGATGCTCATCCTTCGCGAGTGGCTTGTGCACATAGGCACCTACCGTATGCAACTCAACAAGATCCTCTCTACTGTAGTCACGGTTGGCAAGAGTTTGAAAATTGGTTATGATTGGTAATCTTGTGACCGGATTAATAATTGCCCATGAATCAAATCAAATGGTCAAGTAGAATCAGTGAAACACAAAAATAGCCTTTCTCATAATTGGAAATCTCGGTTCATTGACTGCGACCGGGCCCCCATCTACCGTACTCTTCCCTACAGTACCCTCAGCTACCGTATCTCTTCCTACCGTACCCTCTCCAGCATGGCGATTCGATGCTCATCCTTCGCGAGTGGCTTGTGCACGTACGCCGAGGAGACGGGCGAGAAGATGCCCTCGACCTGCGGAATTTGCGATTATTTTCGAAATTACGTCTCTCCATTTCGCCTGCTCTCTCGTTTATCTGGCTGCATAGAGATAGGGTAAAGTGAAAATACGCAACCATTGCAGAGTATTTTCGAAATTACGGCCGTCGCCTCCCCATTTCACACACTATCTCGCCACAGGAAAGAGTTCGTACTGTAACTATTGATATCCTTGTTCGTAATTATTCATAGAAAATTCAATAAATAAACAACTGACCACTGTATACGGGGAGGGAAGAGAGGCGAGACGCTCGCGAGCGATCTGGAATACGATAATTGAAGGTACTACAGATAGTTTTATTGGAAATTGTAGAAATAAGCCATTATCAATTGAGAAGAAAGTTGATTTTTTTCAGCGCGAGAGAATTCCTCACATTGCATTTGTGCTTCACAACAGCTATTCAATGGTTGCAACACGACTTAAGCGATTGTATAGGGCAAACAGATCAAAAAGCAAACAATATTTCGCGTTCATCGCACGCTCTACACTAATACCTAATTTAGCCGAATAGATATCACAGAAAGTGATTTCCGGTAGAAGTATCGAGATCGAGTAAAAAAAGTAAATCCGTGTTTCACGATTACTACACATTTCTATTCTCATGCAATTCTTGATCGTTGAATGCCCCCATTTGAATATTACCCACTCCTACAACCCTAGCATTCTTTCCCTATCCCCAAACCCAGTTCTTTTTCGTTTTGATACTGCCCGTACATCATGTGCTTTCAACAGAAAACTCGAATTACCTCTTCGCGAAATCAACCCACCAAATTCATTCGTGTTTCACGGTTACTATACGTAATCCATCCTGTAGTCTCTAATGATAATAGCTTTCCTTCTGTTATGTCTAAACTCTATATTTTTGGCACTGCGCGGGATAACCCCAACCAACTCTTTCGTGTTTCGCGGTCGCTATACGAAATCGGCACTCTAGTCGCTAATGATATTTCGACTGCTTTGCCATTCAACCCAAAACCCGTCGCGCCTAGCACACATCCTCCCTTCCTCATCACGCCGAACATGGGCAGATGACAAGCCCACCCAAATTTATTCGTGTTTCACTGTGTTTATACGGTATCAATCCTTCAGCATCTAACGATATTGAATGAAGTCCATCGTCTTCCACCCCAAACCCGTCACTCTTAGCACCCACACCCTCCTCACCTCCATCATGCGCAGATGTGCCCAGGTGGGCGGGTTGAAGCTGCCGCACGACAGCAGGATCGCCCGTCGAGTCGCCACCATTCCTCAAACTTGGGTAATTAAACCTGGGCTCATAAAGACTGGGCTCATAGTTCAACGGACAGGGAAACTTTCAATAAGTTATGCAGTTCTATGATTCACAAGGTTAACTAAGAATGGCTGAATCATCGATACGCAATGATTGTTCCACCTCTGTGACAAAACAGTATTTTCAAAATATCATGGTATCCGATGATTCGTTAATTTTTCGTTGTAATTTCTAAGCTGAATTTTGAATGCTAGTTGTGAGCCACCACTCTGCGGTTTCAGTGATCGTTTAAAGATCGCATGTGAGAACAAGGAATGATTTCTGATCACCTGCGATTCTAAAAAAATATTTTAAAAATTCCACTTCAGAACGCAGAGAAGGCGGAGAACGTGATCGGCCAATTCGGAGTGGGATTCTATTCAGCATTCATGGTGGCCGATCGAGTGGAAGTGAGAACGAGAAAGGTCGGAGAGACCAGTGGAATACAGTGGATGTGGAATGGGTTAGTCCATTTGGAATGATTCAAGTTATGGTAGGGGGTGAAACTGAAGGCAAGTGCGGCATGAGCATTGTGGTTTCAACGATGGCTAATGAGTAGATATGAGAGCACGTGATGATGCGTCGTTGAGTTCGTTTGCAAGATGATCCGTGGCTCCATACATTAGCACTAAATCTTGTACATAATCAGCGCATGGATTTCTCGTATTGGGTTTTGCTTTTTGTTCTTCGTTGGAAGTGAACATCAACTTTTAGGCAAATTTGGAAATACGTAGGGAAGATGAAACACGAAAACTTCTGTAACCTTGTTAGGTGTCTTATTTTAAAGGAGCTTGAGCTGGTTCTCGATATTTTTGTTTTCTGCTACGCTCGCAATGTACGGGCGCTTCTTTCATGAATATCTAATTGGAGTAAAACACGAGGGCATCTGGGAGAAACCCAAAGTAGGAAAAGGTGTTGAGTTATTTCGTTGACCTTACTTTTGAGTGGTACTTAATAATAGACTTCGAAGTCTTATTTTTTAATTAATTTAATAAATAATTACTTAATTTTCAGTGGTAATTCCTACGAGATGAGCGAGGGAGTGGAAACGCCCGAGGGAACGACGATTCTCATCCATCTGAAGAAGGGAGATGCCGAGTTGTACGCCCAATTCCTCAGAATGAAGGATGTGAGTTGAACAAGGGGATTTGGGGTTACGGAAATGTGTGAATAGTGGGATATGGTTGAATAGAGTAATTGTCGCGACTTTGATTGTCTACAACTATATCATTTCTTTCTTTCATCCCCAATATGGGAGATGCCCTGTCTATTTGTGAGAACAAATGACGTGTCTTGAACAAGGGAATCTCGGGTTACAATGCAGAGTGATGAATGGACAGTTGGATAATTTTTGTTGTATGGTGTCTGTTCAGCTGGTTTTGAATGAAAATTCTTCTGATTGAATAGGTGATTCAGAGATAGTTCGAAAATGAAAATATGTGAATTCAACCAATGAGTATTGAGCTATGGGAAGGTGTGAATAGTGGTTGATGGATGGACAAAGTAGTCATCTCTCATTTTATATTTGAATACTCTCACCTCATCTCCTCAGATCATCGAGAAGTATTCGTACTTCGTGTCTGCTCCAATCATTCTCAACGAGGAACGAGTGAATTCCGACAACAATATTTGATGATTCTATCATCTAGCGGATACATACAGCATGAACATGTACAAAACTACACATCGGGGGAAGGGGGAGGGAAAAGGGGGGGAGTCAACGCGCATATTACAAATATGGGATATAAAACAATAGATACACTTAGCTTCTGCTTCTAAATTTCGAATCGACAATGGCACAATATGTGGATAAGCTTCTGGTGTGCTACCGTAGCTGGAAGGGGCTACCGTACTCCTCTATCGGGCGGGGTTTGGTGGGGCAGGATGCTGACGCTGCTGATGATTGTGCTGCTGGTGATGATGATGGGGGCGGGGCGAGGGCGGAGGAGCGGCTTTGAGTTGGATGAGACCGCGTGTGTGTAGGTTACGGATACTCTCAGCGATCACCTGAAAAGGACATTAGAATTTGAGAGTTCTTTGAAATTGATTCAAAGCTGAATTGCATTCATAGAGCCATCACAGATAAGTAAACCTCATGCGGCACAAAGGCACATGGTGTGGATGAAACGCAAACCACAAAAAATAGCAGTTCTCTTTCTCAAAACTTGACATCACAACCAATTTTACATTTAGATCTTTCTGGGAGAAGAGAATTCCCATTCATTTTTTTCTGAAGTGATGTCATGAAAATTATAGCACGAAAATTGAACCGAAAACCTCTAGCATGAAAAAAGCCCATGTCAGCCCTAAGGCTGCAACCAGTGCAATAGGGGATGCAATACTTATGCAAGGCAGATGTAAATGTCATCCTAGCAGTTAGTATGGCGATGTATCGAGTAAAAAGAATACGCTAAAGAGAAAGAATACACACCCGCACGTTCCCCGGTATCTAAGTTCCTCTATTTTTTCCACTGCACCGCTAATAGTGAGGGTAATCGTCGCATAAAACATTGTTAAAAAATAACCGACTAATTACAGGCCCTGTTAGAGTTTCAAGAAAGCTTCAAACAATCGCTATCAGCCAATGTAATCAACTGTCCCAACTCTTTCAAAACCCAGCCAATGGAACTTTCGTTATTACATCACCTCATTCTCCATCAAAATCTTATCAATAGTATCCCACATAGCTTTAAACCACAAATACGAATACCGTGCATTGCTCCTCTGGTATCCGCAAGACGTGAGCATCGCTATGGGCGTTGTACAGCCCGTTCCAACCCCCCCCCCCCCCCGATCCAAATTCACGTTTCACAAATACTATACCTAATTCACCCTCAGCATCCTATCAATAAGTCTGCACGAAGCTCTTCAAGCCATATCAGCTAATTTCTCCACACAACCATTCACTTCGCTGTTACAACACCTCCTCCAATCCCCCACCTGTGCATTGCTCCTCTGGTATCCGCAGCATTCTATCAATAAGTCTGCACGAAGCTCTTCAAGCCATATCAGCTAATTTCTCCACACCACCATTCACTTCGCTGTTACAACACCTCCTCCAATCCCCCACCTGTGCATTGCTCCTCTGGTATCCGCAGCATTCTATCAATAAGTCTGCACGAAGCTCTTCAAGCCATATCAGCTAATTTCTCCACACCACCATTCACTTCGCTGTTACAACACCTCCTCCAATCCCCCACCTGTGCATTGTTCCTCTGGTATCCGCCCGACGTCAGCATCGCGATGGGCGTCGCATTGTCCCTCGCCGCCTGGAACACCAGCTCGTCCCGCTTGATGATGCACTACAATCAATATTGTTATTTATATTATTTAAGTTAATAATAATATTAATAAATCCCACACGCAAGGACGTACGCAAAGCTTTTTTACACAGAGTATGTGGCGATCGTTGCGGAACCAATACACTTCAGACTATGACAAAACACTGAGACAAGAATCGACCAAGTCAAACTTTCTATTTGTGGGGATCTTATTGAATATAGCGTTTTGGGAAAAACGATAAACATTCATTAACCAAAGCACTCCAAACTATGACAACACATTGAAACGAGAATCGCCCTATTGAAACTTTTTTTTCATGAGGGCTCTATTGTAAATAAGGTTTCGAACATAGAGACAGGAATCATTGAGAAACCGAATCACTCCAGAGTATGAAAAGACAGCGAGACGAGAATCTTCCTTTCAAAACTTCCGAAACTTCCTTTCAGTGAGGGCTATTAATGAAAATATGGTTTTGGGAAAAATAGCCAGACGATGATCAAGAAAATGGAACCATTTCAGACTATGGCAAAACGGTGAGACGAGAATCTTCCCAGTGAACTTTCGTGAATATTTTCGAGTGTAAACAGTACATCGCAAACATCATACCGTGCGACTTTGTCACAATCATGTGGCAGGAATTCGCCTAGTAAAACGGTAGCATACGAAGACACCGATAGGTTTTCTTTTTAAAGAATAAGTGTTACATTTCAAGGTGGGAATTAACAACTGGACAATCGAACTTAATCTTTGCCGAATCAATGAAGCGAGAAGTAACCGTGCATATACTAATTCAGTAGTACTGAACCATGTTAGCCTACCGTATCTCAAATTCATACCGTAGTAATAATCGATCTACCGTACCTCTGGTGTCAGCTGCAGCCTCCCCAGTGGATCTCCCTCGAGCGAGTCCGTGCCCGCATTGTACACTATCAAATCGGCCTCGAACTCGCCCAGCACCGTCTCCAAGTTCGAGTCGAGCATCCTGAACGGAAGATATTGAGTTACGGTATCGATACGGAAGCTTGAACAGAGATAACATATTCTTTGCTTGGGAGCGGAGAGCGAGTTCACTCAAAAATAGTTTCCACTTAATAGCTTTCGCCGGTGGAGATGAGTTTCAGGAATCTCTCAAGTTCGGGAATTTCGCCCTCATTCAATAAATCTTTCTCAAACACTTCATATAAAAACGAAACCATACCCAAAATCAAAGATAATTCTCATTGCCTTCAGGTAACGTTATGCCTGTGCGTTAAATACATCACGTATTCTCCCAAACGTCATGCAATCCTAGTGCGCTCACGCTCCGATCTTTATGTGATTCGCCGTATGAAAATAACATGCTTCGCGAAGGAGGCTATGTGTTTCAAGGTGGCTATTATCCCCGGAAAAACAGCACTCTCTCAATCGAGTCAGAATTCGATAGAATAAAAAAAGTAGCTCACCATATGAGTGGGCCAGCCAAGTAAGCATCCAGCACAGTTAGAAAAATATAATCTCACGGCGGCAATGAGTTTCAGAGTAAACATATATTTCAATCTGTTTCATAACCCCCAATGATTTTATGAATCTTGCCACCCATAGGTGGCGACGATACTCTCCGGGAGGATCCCATGCCCCTACCCATGTATGGAGGGTCATGGTAAAATGAGTGTCGAGGGTCACCCCATAACCATCCCTACCTATTTTACCATGACCCCCTATACATTGGTAGGGGGGGGGGGATCCCATCCCCCCAGCCACTCACCGTGCCCACCTATGCTTGCCACCAAACAATACACGAATTGTTGAACAGTCTTCCATGAACAACTCGTTCAAAGATCAGCCTCACTCACTATCGCTCACCGTTTTCTCTACTTTTTTGGTAAACAAAGATCAAAGATCAAAGATCATCCGCCCACTAACTCGAGGTATCGATCCGTCGGCGTGTCAGCGTCCACGTGCACCATGCGGGAAATCGCCTCTTCGGCTTTCTAGAATATTAAGTTTAACTTAATTTATTAAATTTGAGAGCATATCATGATCGTGACTGCAGCGCCAACTAACGTTATGGAGAGACCATGATACCCTGAACTCACTAGTGCGCAAATCCACTGATATTTGAGCTATTTGTATTCAACAAAGGACCGTTCAGAAAATTAAACTACAGTGATTCTTCGACTTATTACAAATGGCTGATGCCCTAACTCTGCAGGCGCTTTTTTAAGACTAGCGCAACCGACCCTCCATCGAGCGAAAAATCTCATGATATCAAGTATAACTGACACCTCGAACACGCTGGAGAGAGTAAAGCGTGGTAAAAGGAGGAGAGGGAAATTCACGCTTACTTATTTCCTGATACTATTCCAACGGGTGCACAGCAGAAGTCAGCAATGAGCTGCTCAAGCCCGCTATAAAATTTGATTGATGCCCTGAATCAGCAGGGCGAGTGGAGTTGCGACAGGACCAAGTAGGAAGTAAGCAAGTTTTATGCGCACACAATTTTAACGCTGGCTTCTCGGTCTCTCACGAATACTGAAGCAAACAGCTTGATTTCAAACGACATTATACTACTGGCGGGATCAGAGTGGTATCAAACCAACAGCGCTCCCAGCATCTATATGAATTCACTGCGACCAGAAACTCACAGGCTACTCACTAACCGAAGTCTACAGTATATCGTATTCCTATAACTACCGCAACATTCTCTCCGGCCACCCCTACTAATCTACAGTAACCCTCCCCTACCGTACCCTCCCCAATCTGATCATACAGTAACCCTCAATTACCGTATCAATCAACTGATCATACAGTATTCCTCCCCTACCGTACCCCCACTAACCGAGTCTCGTGGGTAGATCTTCGGGTTGAACATATCGAGAATGAAGACGCGCGAGTCGCCGATGAAATCCCGCTCGTATCCGTTGCCCTGCCAAGATAGAATAGTAGTGTTATCAATTGAATAATTTTCATGTTTTTAAAAACCGACTCCTTACCTTATCAATAGGGTTGGCTAAACGATTACGACATTGCGACGTTGTAATAGAGGGGAGGGAGGGTAGCGACGTCGCTACGAGAGGGAGAGGGGAGGGTGAGGGTAGCGACGTCGCTACGGACGTAGCGACGTCGCTACGTTTCGCTACCTTCCGAGCTCGGGAAACAATTCCGGTGTCAAATTCCTTGGAAAATATCATTGTGGCGTAAATTAAATCAATTTTTCATTACAATTTCTCATGTATTTCCTGCGAACTTTCACCTAAGAATCGCTGTGAAATTTCACCTAAGAATCGTTGTCAACTCAACGAAAATGTAAATCAATTGGCAAAATAAATTGAATTGAGAACTGTCAGATAGTATTTGTTGTTTTTATAGCCATTGTTGTTGTTATTTTTCATCTCTCACCCTCGCCCTATAGTGTGCATGTGTCTCTCCTACTCAGGTCGGTTGGCGCAATAAGAGGTGACGTTTGTGGTGAGGAGCTACATGAAAAATTGAAATGATAAATCGATTTAATTTACGCCACAATGATATTTTCCAAGGAATTTGACACGGGAATTGTTGTTGTTGGAATTGTGTGCTCGGAAGGTAGCGAAACGTAGCGACGTCGCTACCCTCCCTCCCCTCTATTACAACGTCGCAATCCAAGCGCGAGGGAAGAGCCTCTATAGCGACGTCGCTAACACCGAAATGCCAACCCTACTTATCAATATGAATGAGGCTCCTCGTGTTAACAGTAATGAGTGAAAATCACAATTCACAGGTGAGAAACACATACTAAAATCTCAAAATTCTACAATAGCAAGTTTAAAGTTGCCCCAAAAACTGACATTGTCACAATGTCTAGAATCTCGTCTGGCAACTTACCAGCACCTAATGAACCTAGCACCTAGCAACCCCCTTTCCAGTCCTAACGCGTCACGGGCACTGCACATAGAGTCATCGTCAAGCTACTCCTCTTTGTTCGATCATATCATTTTTCCACACCCCAAACACGTTCCATCATGGCCAGTGCTGCACCACTAGCTATCATGAGTAGCTAGTACACAAAACCTACGGGTACATAATCCACCAATAAAACATACTATAATTATCAGAGACTAAAGATCAAAGATCAACTGCCCCACCTGATGGGCGTCCACATCCAATATGACTACTCTCTTGACGAGATTGAGTGTGAGCAGCATCCGCACGGCGAGAGTGATGTCGGCGTACACGCAGAATCCGCCGCCTGTTTAGTCATTTCAATAATTAAGGTCAAAAGCTTAACTGAATTAAAATTGTTCAGTGGTGGACAGTTTCCACTGGAAACTGATGGGATTTGAGAGATCAATTGTCGGAAGCAGCGACACTATGTGGCGCATTCACGTTTCATGAGCATGTGATGAGGCAAGAGAAACGCGTTGTGACTGATACTTTCGCGGTATGTGCCGTATAATTTATATACTTTGAAAGATCAGTGCAAGGATATAAAAGGATGGTTTGACACAGAGTCATCTGACCAGTCCTTGAAATCTTGAGAAACCAGTGCGAGTTCAGGGAAACTGTGAATTCGTGTTGCGGTGAAAATATATGAGGGACAGATTCAGGTTGGGTTAATCGCTTGCGTGTGTTATCGAAAGATGAAAAATACTACCCAAAAATGAAAACACAACTTGGATACACTAATAGATCACATCATCTACATTCGCACACGAAATATTTCTATCGGATTTCTCTATCAGCTTTGACTTCCATGGCGCTTTCAAGCTATGATACATGAACCAGATACTAGGAGGTAGGTCAACGAACCAATGATTATTCTTGAGATGCCGGTCAAAATCCACAAAATGTTCCCAAACCCTCACCTGCATTTGCACTTGCATGGTGGAATCCTCCTCCCAGATTGATGGCCCAATTTCGTTCGAGGGCCAGTCGACACGCAGCAACAGTGCCGCCCACGTGTAATCTGACAGAAATATTGAAATTATTAAGAAAATAAGACTCTGAACAAATCAGGGGCAAGGGAATCAACGCAATTCATAAGAAAATGCACATGTCATCTATCTCCTATCAATTGTAATGATACGATAAAGAATACCAATAGCCAAAACAGCCCAGTAAACCCGGTGAAACTCAGTTTCTCGCAATAGTAAATATTCGGAAAGTTATGAGGCGATTAATCGATCATGGGCAGATCTGATAAGTAAGAATATCCATCAAGGTCCATTTACGTTGCATGACTTTCTAATTAGACTAGAGTTTCTTTGACTGACTGATCTGTTTGTCGTTCGGCCTACAAGACAATTTTGTAGATACCCTACGAGCGCTCTTTATTTACAGTATTTAAAAAGCTCACCTCATCTTCCGCAGGAGATACTTGTTCGTGAAGTAGTACGGCATCACGCAGAGGAACGACATCTGAATACGATAATTAATAGTCAAATCAATTTTATCATCATGCAACCGTTCTGGTATTAACTAGAATGTGCGTAACACCATTACGAACTGCTCTTGAAACATAGAACCAACTAGAGATTTTGATTGCAACCGGAGTTGTTTTTAATGATTAACCCACCTCGAATATCCTCGCGCACACGCACGGACTGTAGAGGGAGTTGAGATATCTCGACGTGTGGGCGATTAGGAGATCTCGTCGAGTCGCCTCCTCCGGATGGACTACGGTAGACGGTGACACCAGACCCCATTCTGAAAAATATTGTGATATTATATACGCGGGCAATTGGCTAATGTCCAAACAACTCAAAGCTAGGAATATAACCAGGAAGGCACACTACTTCAAAAGTTTGCGACGATCAGAATGGTGAGACTGACGTTTCACTGCTACTCCTCATGGTGAGTGTGATGCCAATAATATATCGATTATCGCCGTATCAACCAAACAACACTGATCTCTGCACTAGTAGGTAAGCCCCGGCGATAAATATTATAGTCAAATCAGAAAGTGAAAACATGCAAATGCAGATGAGCTACCTTCCAGTAGCCGATAGACGTTGCCCCACTTGCCCGCGTCGAATGGATGATACTTCTCCAGACCGAAGAAGGAGATATCGTATCTGATTATAAACTGTCTTAAATGATTAGAACACACGTCCAAATGTTAACTAAAACCTTTAACTATGCATAAAAAACAACAATTGTTTTCGATCAAATTTCAATACAGTGATACACACGTGAAAATCACGTTTCAACTTTAACGTAAGATAAGCAACGTACTCAGGATGGAAGACGAGCGAACACTGCGCCATCGAAATGGACGGGAAAAGATTCGACTCGACGCACGACCACATAAGCTCGTCCCTTCAAATGTACGATGTTTATAAGTAAAACAACGAAGAAAGTACAATGGGTAACTCCAACAAGCTGGTTTTTAAACGTGTACAGTTCAACTGGCGGGAACACTTGATGACTATGGAACCTAATGAGTAAATCATTTCATCAGCAACCAGTCGATAGAGCAAAGTTCATCGATCTACGGGGGCGCGAAAGGAAATATAAGTAACAAAGCGACAAAAAACCAACTTTTCGACGTCTTCATGGTACGGAAAGAAGGAGCCCTCCATGTCATTCGGTGCACACAGCAGCCGACCGCCCTCTGGCAATAAAATTGACTGGAAATCAATTTTAAACAAACGTAAAACGCAAAACAACAAAAATTGATTCAAAAATTTTGGAAATCCTTGGCAACGTTCCAGAAGATTCACTGCCTTTACCGCCTAGGACGTACTGACCGAGCTCTCTCGGAGCAAGAAAATCTTTTCCGTCCGGTTTTCGCCCGTGCGCCATTTTGATCGGTTTTCACGCATTTCCCGACCACTTTCGCTTGTTATACACTTTCCTTGTTCATTTGACCACCTGTATTTATGTGTTTGGCTACTACTTCTTCCATTTTGGCCTCATATTTCCCCTTTTGAGGCCATGGACGACGGGCCTCCGCCGTTCGTCGTACCTCCACCGGAGGACGACGAAGAGGAGAGGGCGCCTTTCGACTCCTCCTTCGACGGTATCGACGGTCCGCTCGACGCGCTCAAGTTGCCGTCCGTTTCCCGCTCGCCCAGGTGCCTAATTTTACTCGTTTGTCATTAATTCCCCCGTTTCCCACGTCATTTCCCTCGAAATCGAGCTGTTTTGATCGGTTAATCTTGCTCAGTAAGTAAATGAGTTGATCAAAAACGAGTTAGAGTTGAGCTCGCCCACTCATTCTGTTAGTTTCTCTCCCGCGCGCTCGGTTGCTATGTGTTGGGGATGTAAAAGGAAAAGCAGAACGCCACAACAGAACAGCCCGTACGAGTTTTCTTCCTTTTCCTTCTCCTATTTCTCGTGTCCGTTTTGCTTTCCTAGTTTTCAGTCTGATTTAGGATATCTATGCAGTAGATTTAGCTTTTTTACTTGAAAAAGTAGCCATTTCATGATTCCGGCCCATAAAACGGAGAGTAATTGCAGTCTGTCGCCGCTTCCGAAAGTGAACGGCGTCAGTCACGACGAGAAGGAGAACGACTTTGACGTCCCTCCACCAATCAAGATTGAGACACACAGTGAGTTATTGATTGAGTTTGGGCAACTAGTACTAGTCTGGTCGAGTAGATTCAATCTTGAAGTGTTTACCGGTTGATTTCCTTCTAAATTCGTTATCTTTCCTTTGGGTGCGGCTTCATTTTGCCACGTTTAAGACACAGAGTGAATATTTTCTTGCAAAACGTTATTTGGAGAATCATTGAAACGTTCTTTACTAACTGATAAGGAGGTAAGAAGGTGAGAACTCTTCATGAATCATCCCCTTTTCTTCGGGGAAACGTAGCTTGACTCTACCATGGTGCGATGAATCATCTCCTTTTGTCAGAATTTCCATGGCCATGAAGAAAATGTTCTTCAAAATAGCAAAAGAATTCCCCTAGCGTTTGTTTTCTCATAATGCACAACTGGTTGCTCGTGTTATTTTGCATGGAATCGTGTCCCATACATCGGTATCTCAAGTGGATATCGCGACTTTGTTGAACATCAATTCCATAAGATCACAAGACACGTATTGGATTTAAGAATAAGAAATTGCCTAATTATTGAGTTATGTGGGAAGTGAAATCAGTTGTAAGTGAGGTATTGAAATCTATCCTTTTCAGATTCCTCCTCCCTTCCATCCCCACCCAATGGCGGAATCGAGTCGTTCCTCGAGAGGGAAGCAATCAGGTATCCATGTCAAACCAATTCCAATTCCTAATTAATTTGCGGTCAAGATAATGCCAATATATCAAAAAAAAATTTCGATATTGATACATTCATACGAGTCTTTCGTATATTGAAACTCTTTACGATCTTCGATGCATGTAGACTTTGTGACACCCCGAATCACCTGGTACCGTACACTAGTACTGTTACCTGGTACTGGTACCCGTACCTGGTACCGAATCACCTGGTAAAATAACCTTGATTGACAAGTTAACCATTCAGGAGTGAGGCCCTACCCGTCCACTGCATCGGGCTGAGTCCCGTCGTATCGAGGGAACCAAGTCCCTGCCCGGAGAGGGAAGAGGTCAGTTACCTTAATTGGTCTGCATTCCGCTGAGTTAGTATCAGATTAGAATGTAGTGGGGAAGGTGTATCTGTAGAGGAAGTTCATTTACCTCCCGGAAAGGGGAGAGGTTAGGAGGACTTATTTTATCTACCTTGAATGCAGGAGAAGGGAAAGATGAGCGTGTTCTATTCTTTCCTAGGGGTTTCCCAGTAATCAAACCAGTTTTGGATTATGCTAGATGAGGGCATTATAAAAGTTGCGATTTATTTTCTTTAACATATGTACTGATGCATGGCCTCAGTTTATTGCTGCAATCGCCTCCGTTGGTGAATATAGATGTAGCGAAACATGAATCTTATGGGCTTCTTTATTATTTTGGGATTGAGCCTGATTTTGTACATTCCTTCCCCTGCGATGAGCTTGACTCCCAGAAACCCTGAATCAATGGGTTAACGCCTTTTTTGGTAAACCGACATGAAATTCTTTTCAGGCACCTCCGAACGGGTTCGATCGAGTAGATCCCACGGATCCTCCACTGGACGAGCGGCCGATTGATCAACCGCCCGAGGAGGTATGTTATTGTTATTTAATATAATCATGGTCGAACAAGAACCAGAGATCTTATGACATGAGAGATCTTATGAAGTGATTTAGAAGCTTTCCTATTCAGATAGATGAAACCACGCCCACCCAATCGATCGATAATGAAGAAGAGGACGATGATTTTGGCGATTTCGGTTTCGCCCCGCCCCCTCCTCCGATGGAGCAACCAGTCAGGAAAGGTACGGTAGCTATGGTTTGGTTACGGTAGTTATCTTATTTTGCGCCGCACCTCCCCACATTCCCAGATTATATCAGCGCTTTTGTTTGTCGTGCGAATTTCTCACACAACCGAGCAGAGTTTTCTCACCGAACCCATTAGTTCGGAGCGAGCTATTGTTCTTGTAGTATGGAGGGAATGGGGAGTAAATTGTAGTGAAGGAAAGATGCGGAGCGGGGGTGTTGTGCACTTGGTGATTTCAAGAATCATGTGTGTCATAAGGCAAAAGGAAATGACTATCGGAGATGAAGATCTGTCTTTTTCGTTACACAAAATTGAGTAAAACTTTCCTAGTTCTGGCCTGTCTGAAGAAATAGAAGATTACATTTTAATTAATTAAGTTTATTAATTCAATTCAGAGCTCTCAACGGTGACGGAGGAGGACGACGACTGGGCGGCCCTCCAGTCGAGTAGTGCAGTCAGCGAGAGGAAGGAGGTGAGGATTGATCTTTGATCTTTGAGCTTATCACTTTGGAAGAAGTGGTGCGGGAATAGGGAGTATTGTTTCCACTTCCGGAAGATTCATTTATCGCTAGATTCCTAGATATTATGAGTAGAAGAACCGATGAAACTGATGCTGTTGCACACAGAACTAAAAATGTGCTTGTTTATTTTTATTTCTATAATGGTAAAGGCTTCTGGGACTGTATCTGTCTTTTCCAAGTCGAGATATGGAGAAGGTGAAACCGTAACATGATCTGAGTTTCACCCAAACAGTTTTGAGGTTATTCTCGTTTGCCACTTCGATCTCTAGTTAGACTTCGAAATCAAATTAGCTTGACTTTTCGAGTTTCACCTTCCCCTTATCTCAAGTGAGAAAAGACTAGTTCAATCCGGCCAAACCGTTAGTGATACCAACTAAATTATAAATAGTCCGCGATTACGATGTTTCGTTCTCCTCATTGATTATACTCTCTCGCCAGACAGAGTGTGAGAATGGGAATGCTAACTGCATTACTAGCTCAATCACTATTTTTGGTCTCGGGATAGAGTGCGAAAGGGAGTCATTCATGATCTTTTTTTCAAGACCATTGTTCCTCGTACTCTCCCGTCGGTTAGAAAGACTGAGAGAGCATTCAAAATGAGGTGAGCGTGAAATCATTTTTTATTCTCCTCTCCAGAGTGTCGCTCTGGACGACGAGGACGACTGGGCGGCCTTCGAAGCGGCAGCACCCGCGACCGAGCGACTCCCATCGGTTGGTTATATTTTATTTTGATCTTGATCAGAGCGGCAGTAGTTTGTCCGGTTACAGCTCGTGATACGCAATGGCTGAAACCACTAGATTTTGTAGTACCCCTCTGGAGCACCAATAATTTTTTGGTGCATTGATTTTTTTTGGTAAAACAAAGAACTTGAAACAATTAACCTGACCCATTTTCAATTCTTCTTATGCAGATGCTGAAACGGAAATGTCACAAGCAACATTAAATTTTGGATTTGAACTAAATGAATGGTTTGGTTGCAGCTTGACGACGAGGATGACTGGGCGACGGACTTCGCGTCGGCCCCGCCCCCAACGGCTGCACCTGCTGCTCCTGCAGCACCCCCGGCCATGGAGGTGAGGGGATGTCTTTGTTTTCGAAATTTGCACACGATGCGTACTGCTTCGCAATGAGCTCCAGTGAGAATATGAAGTGGCTGAAGGGGGACTGTGCCTTGTATGCTGGGTGAAAAACATTCTCAGATTTTGGGGATTTTTGTTCTCATCGATGAAGAATTTATCATTCTTTTGTTGATGATGCAGAGATATTAGAAGGCTGAATCGGGAAACCGCCTAGTTTTCCGATGGAACATTTGAGAAATGAGATTCCCAGCTTCTCAGGCTCACAAACACTCAAGAGACTAGCTCTCGCTTCGTCTATTTCCTGACCATTTCTCATTTGCACCCTCTCCGTAGTCTGTTAGTTCCCTCCCCTTCCTCCCCTTCTCATTCTTCTTCTTTCCTCTTTCCCCAACTACTACTACTACTATTTCGCGCGAGAAAGAAAGATCTAATGGGGCAGCACGAGGGATCGGATGTCCAGAGTTGTTTTTGAAAGCTGGACAAAAGCAGATGAAAAGAAAGCAGACAAGGGGATGAAAAATAAAGATCAATAGTAGAAAGTTGATTTGTTGGGTTACGGTATCGCATGATTACGGTATCTGCAGGTGCCATCCCTGCCCTCGCTGGCCGACCTATCGATCGATGAGGGCATCTGGAGTGCGGCAGAGGGTATGGTAGAGGACGAAGAGGAGGACGACGGTGAGTGATTGAGGATTGAGTTCTATTGTATGACCTCGTTCTATCAAATTGGAGCATAATGATGGTGTAATTGGGAAACCGTGAAACTTGGATAGCCAGGGAGAACTGACATGAGAAAAACGGTTTTGGTAGATACCCCGGAAAACAATCAGTTTCCAAGAATATCGACTGTATCGATGAATGAGTGGAACTCCGATCTGACAACGCTCACATAGCTATTTTTTTATTCCACAATGGCCTTTGATCACCATCAATCTTGCCTGAACGTGTTATGTTTTGAGGGATATGTGGGGCGTGAGTGTACCGGGTTTCGATTTTGTTTTAGTTGATTACACTCTAGTTTTTGTTTTCAAAAATTCTTCACAACATAATCAATCTTTAGTGAATGAAATGTGCGTTTGAGGAGTCTTTGGAGCACAAGTTTTCCAGGTTTTCATTTTACCTAAATTCTAAGTTTACAGGTTTCGCGTTCGATCTGTATGCCCGGCTGGACGCCGAAGACCCGCGGGCGGTGAAAGGAATGGAGGAAGGAAGAGGCGAGGAGGAAGAGGGATTGTTGGTGTGAGTGGGATACTGTACTTTTGTTGCTGGGATTACGGTTCGCCAATGTAAATATGTGGTTATTAGACTTTCAATGCAACATCGTGATCGGTTTCGTAGGGTTTTAATGCTAACGAGCTTAAAATAACGACGGTAGAATGGTGTAAGTTGAAAAGAGAACGAGGATTTCATCAATTTGTAAGACTATTCAAAGAGTGTTATCAAAGGGGCGAAACCGCAGCGCGCATTGTCAATCTCCCATGTGGTAAAAAAAAATTTTGTTGGAGAAGTACCCCATGGAATCACAGGCAGTGATGTCATATCGCAATCATATTGTGATCCTGAAACATCAATCTGCCTTTTCTTTGCGATGCAATGGCCCGCTAATTCGTTATATTATATTTTATTCATTCGGAATATCTGAACCATCGTTTGTCTCCTATGTTCCCGCTACTCGTATCCAAGTTGTAACCGAGGAGTGCGGGGCCATGATTTCTTCCTTGCAATGGGCAATTCGCGCGTTGTTTGACGTAGCATAGTGTTCCTTCATGAAATTCGAATCAGTGTAGTTGTATGGAACCCGTTTTTTGAAGTATTTATCGATTTTGTAAATTATCTCAATTCCAGTTCGGCCTCCCTCTGGCTGGCTCTTCGAGTGGTCGAGGAGGCTGCGGCCCTTCGTCACACATGGGAAGGCAGTAGGGCGGCCAAGCAGCTGTATGACCTACTCGACATCAATACGGTAAGGTTACGGTAGTTATTAGAGTTGGCAATACGGGCTAAACGGGCCCGTATTGGCGCCCCTCTCCATTACGGTCCCGTTTAGAATTCGAGAGAGGAGGGGGAGCTAAACGTGGCACGTTTAGCTAAACGTGCCACGTTTAGCTCCCCCTCCCCTCTAGTCCCCTGAGATGGGAAGCGCTCTCTTCATTCCGCATGCTCTCTCGCTCGCAACTAGGGAAGAGATAGGGGAGAGGTAGCTAAACGTGCCACGTTTAGCTAAACGTGGCACGTTTAGCTTTCCCTCCCTAAACGGGCCCGTTTTCCCGTTATCGTTTAGACAACCCTAGTAGTTATTGCAGTAGTTATGGGTTAAATGTTGGCTACACTTTGGGATTATTACTATAAGAGACGGATCAACAACTCTATTGTTTCATAGGTGAAATCAAATATATTCGTAGTCAGGTTGAAACAGTAATGTGGGGTGATGAGCTTTCTTTCAAATTTTGGAACGAGATTGCGGAATTTACAGGCGCGACCGATGCAGCGGGCGCAGCTGGCTGCAGCAGCTGCAGTGCCCTCGCCCGATGCGATACTGCAGCCGACGAAGATTGGAGAGATGAATGGGTGAGTAGGAAGAAGGTTATGATTGAATCAGTGGGGCTAACAATAAGCAGAGGATATTGTGAGGTTGAAACACGGAAGTTGCGTTGAAATGAAGAAAGGTTATAGTGAATGCTTATCAGAAAAATATTAAAAGATTGGTTATCGGAAGAGCTTTAGGAAGAGGTTGAAACATGGAAGTCCCGTTGCGATGGTGGGTGAGTAGGGCAACCTGAATTCAGAAGAGTATTGGAAGAATGGCCATTGGTAAAACTTTTGGGTGTGGTTGAAACGCAGCTGCTCCATGAATGCGAACTTTAATGTTCAGTTAAGATTGCATGAGCTATTTTGGGTTAAGGAAGCAATCGACAGTCCATTGCGCTGATGTTTGCCATTAGTAGTATATTGGATGTTTGAAACCTGAAAGTTTCAGCTAACATTTGGCCAGCATTTCGAAGGAGATTATGGACGCACCTCATTTCTTGTTTTATATCAGATATCGTTTCTAAAAGTAGCTCTGAACAATCGGGTTAGCAAATACCAAACAGCCAATGGTGTAAAATGAAAATTAAATAAAATAATTGCAGTAAATCGGCACGTGCCGTGACGCTGTCCTCCACGTCCAACTCGTCCATCAGCTACGCGACGTCCTCGGGTGAGCATTTTAGTGATAAATATATTTTGTGGTCTTACGAAATCAGAATGTGCTGCTAGAACCTCGCAAGACCCATTTTTTTAAAAATCAATTTAGTGATAGCGGTTCTTGGAAGGCTCCAATCAAACGTTTCTTTTTTTTGTTGTACTTCCAATAGATGTTTGACAATATAATAAACACGAACGATAAATTCCTTTTCCACTATTCTTGCATCAACTAGGCGGGTTCGAGCTGCGCATGATGTACTTACCAGTTGTCAGACTAACCGGGGCAATAAATGATCGTAAAACATCCGAAGAATAAAAAAAAACGTCGTAATCGGTGAGTAGCATCGCCAGCCTTAGTGCTGCGCTGGTTTTACTTGCCAGCTATGGAGATCGCGTTGGAGAACTCGCAGACTGCATTCGTGTTGAGACTTACTGTAAGCGAGTCGGCTTGTTGATTGAGCGAGCAAGCGGATTCGTGCTGCGCCTCATGCATATCAAAGCCATGACTTCCTGAGTGCAATCATTTGCGCCGTTGAACTTTCCACAATCAAAAACAACCTTCAATTATTTGGTTTTTGTACTCGGCATGTTCTCTCTTGTCTACAATATTTCTATGATCAACCTAGCTGCTAAAAAATGAACCTAGGTCTTAGCAAACGATTGCAATATGGCTCAGCGGCGGGAAAAAAAGGTTGTGTGATTTAGCCTGGTAAAATGATGTTGGGCATTACATGTTAGGTGGAGAGTTTTTTTTGCGAATTTCTCCCACGTGCTGCGTTCAAATCATTTATTTGCGAAGTATCGCCGATTGCAATTACTTAGTGGTTTGTGTGAGAAATTATAAATTTTGGATGCATAATCAATGCAATCATGTGCCGTACATTCTGATTGATATCCCTCCTTGCAGCCTCGACGACCTCCACAGGAGGAGGAGGGACGACATCTGCCTCGACGAGTCTCGGATCGGGCTGTCTCGTCCCGTCCACGAGTTCACAGGTATGAAGGAATGGGAGGGAGAACGAGACGAGGCTATTGAGGGGGGGGGGGGCTCGATCCAGGTGAGAAGTGGTTGCAGAGTCAGTATTGATTGTATGTGATTGGGAAATTCGCTGATTCGGTCGTTACAAGCATTACTAAAATTCTGAGATTCGTTGAAGGGTAAAAAGTCACGGGGTAAAAATAGATTCTATTATAGTATCCTGATTGAACAGCGGTTGCAGGGTTAGGCCTTATTCGTGGTGGGTGAGGGACACTGGATTCGATCTCGATTGGCACACCTATTTCTAATGTCCCTAAAAAGTGGCCGTGGTTGACCTCACCATATATGCAGTCGATCTCTCCGGTCGCTCGCAGCCCTGCTGCAGCCGACCTGGCCTCCGCCCCTCCGCCCGTCGAGTTCGACTGGGAGAAGAGCGCCCTCAAGACGCCAGCCATGCAACGTGAGTTGATTTATTAACAATTATATAGTAAATTAGATGGTAATGACTGTTCGAACAACACCAGCTGGGAGATAGAGATTGTGTGCAGCACGACTTCACGGGGTATGAAATTAGCACTACTGATCGGCAAGGAAATATCGCTGGAAGAGCTCTCACAGGAATAATAAGAATAGTGAATCTCGCCTGGTTGATAAATTGTAGTTGTACCATGAAAAGTCTAAATTTTACTGGGTGATTGTGTGGTGCGCAAAGTGCTCAAGACTTCGCGGCAGTAATAGTTGTGATGAACGATAATCTCGTGAAATCATGCAATTTAGAAAAAATCTCAAACCGACATTGCAGAAGCGTCGGCGGCGATGCTGGACATGGACTACTTCGCAGCGGGCGGAGGACCACCCAAGATCATCTCAAGTGATTCCACCCTACAGGTACGGTAGGGGGGATACGGTAGTCTGATTATTGATTGGGAAGTATGCGTTGGGAGGTAAGTAGGCGACTAGTATGGTGGATTGGGTAATAGTTAGATTTAAGGAGGAGAAGAGGCGTTCTTACTCGAGTGCACTTTTTTCTTTCTTTTTTTCCGCAAACTGTTCTGCCTGAAAGTCTTATGTTTCACAAACTCCTAGTAAGCAGGGGGGACCGGCTTTCCCAATTTTCTCTCGGTATGCAGTCCTTAATAAAAATAATTGAATGATTACTGAGTGGGATTATGATTGAGTTACAGAGATGATGATTAAAATGATAGTAATAAAATCACTCCCTTCAGAACACACTGGACGCCTTCGGTCTCTCGGCGACGACGGCCTCCGCAGGAATGCCACGGGTGGAGAGCACGCCGTTAGTTCTATATTTATTTATTTATTTGGGCATAATATAAAAAAATAATTGCAAAACAAGGAAGTTTGTAATGGGAACCACTGAGAAAGTGCAAATAGTAACTTTGGTGTTCCATTGGGCAATGAAAGGCAGATAGCGCATCGGAATTTTGATTTATGGCACGAATATTTATGAGAAAGTAATCACTGTTACTTGTGCGCTTCACGTTGGTGGCATAGGCTCTGGTGATTGCAATTCGTGATATTTTGTGCGCAGGCGTGGCAAAAAATTAAATCAATATCTCCGCAAAGTTTCATCGCATCGGGTTCGCTTCGTTGCAACCCTTAGCTTTGATGTTGCGCATTCAGCCCAAATGTATGGGCCGTCCTCAACGTGTGATAGTTCCCCTTCGGATTTGAAAAAAAACCCTTGAGAACGTTACCGCGTAAACCCCTCGCTCCCTATTTCTTATCATTTCTGTTCTTCCCCCTCCTCTCTCTCCTCTCCGTCTAACGTCACGGTCCTCCCTCGCTTTCCGCTGCAGCCAGCTGCATAACTGAGCGCCTCTCGATTTCGAAACCGCCCGCGTCCGACCCGGCCGACCCGTGTTCTATTCCAAAGATATCCCTCTCGAACTCGTTCAGAGATCGCGAATCTCTTAGAAGGGCTCTCTATCTCGCTCCCCCTATCCAGTCAGGGAGCCGCCTATTCTTACTCTACAAATGACTCATCGATGTGCACAATCCACCACTTCCAATTGTCGTTGATGGTTTCCGCTTGAGTAGGAAGGAAGGGAGGAGGGGGGATAGTTTATGAGCCGCGAGCCAGAGATGATGAGTCATGAGGAGCAATGAAGTAATGACGCAAATGGATGAATAGTATCACCGAAAGGAGAGCTTTGACATGCACTCGAAACACAACAGCAGCATGTGTTCGAATTGATTTTCTATAGAAAATTTAGTGCATGGACTAGTAGGCTGAATAAAGTAGGATGAGTGTGGGAAAAGCCGGTGAGTAAGGGCTGCGCGAGTGGTAGTTGACTCAAGTTTAGCTGGATTACCAATGGATCGGACGCGGATGTTAAATAAATAAAATTTAGTTGGGAAACAAGGTGACTGATAGTATTTTCGCCTGTGAAAAATATATCCTCCGCGAAATTACCCGGTGGTGCGAGGTTGCGCGGGGGATACATGTTAGCTGGATTGGGTTGTTTCTCAATACGTGAAGCGTTCTAATGGGACTAAAAAATGATGCTCTATCCAACCTCTCCCCATTTCAGATCGGTACTGGACACGATCCTCTCCTCTACTCGTGCCCGTCCATCTCCTCGATATCTCGCCCCCGCCGAGCTTTCCCTTGACGCCCGTGCCCTCCACGATGCCCTCCCCTCTCTCGACCATCTAGCCGCATCCTGGATCGCCTTCCCCGTCAGGGACAATGGCGATAGTTAGAGTACGGTAGAAGATACCGTACCCCATATCCCCGGTTACAGTAGTGCCCCCCGTGTTGATAAGCAAGATTCGATTGATAAGATTCGTTAATATGATAGCGATTAGCGAAATAGCAAGTGCCTTCCGATGTTGTGTTAATGCCTCGCCCTCCCACTTATTGAATGAGATGGTACCGACTCAGTGTTCTTCTAACGATATGTGCATAATATTGTCTAACAAAAAAACAAAGTCTGTAGTATTGAATCGAGCAATCAATAACTCCTCTTTTTCCTCGTCTACCGTATCACCCCTGTTACAGTATATCGAAAGTTGTGCGCCCAAGCTATCGTATCCCACAGCTTCCAGCTTGTATAGTATATCGTATGACCCTCTCGGACCCAGTGTAAGCCTTTTTCGTTGTCTAGTATGACTACAGTAGTCAAGATTTTTATCGTAATTGGAATGCAAATCAAATTGTGAATTATCAACGATTACTGTGATAGCAATAACACATTGTGAATGCCCCCACCCCAGTTTTTGAGTTGTTTTCTTGGTACTTTTCAGCCCCGTTCTCCATCGCCATCCTTTTGCAGTTCAGAGTTCCCATTTGTGATACACGCCCCTCTTTCTATCCCCATGCACCTCTCTCTTCATTTCTCATAGCAACTCCCCTTGTGAACTATAGCTAGCTATGCGCAAGCACTTTTTTGGTTGTGTAATGACTATGTCATAAAAACGTTTTCAGATAGTTGTTTTGCATCATTTGTTACCATGATTTGGTCGGTTATCAACTAGAATCTGAGTGGTTGATTGTAAATGTCACGGACCAATATCAAATGTTCCTCGAGCGGATCAAAGAAACGTTGAGGGAAAGTGAGAGTGGTCTGACATCAGACTAATCCAGGGAAGGCGCATTCGTGTTTTGGCGCCTTGAGGCATGGCTCAGTCTCTTCATTTGGAGCACTTTCTCCCTTTCACTGACGATAGGTTCGGAGATGAGATGAAGAGTGGTAAACACTAATGTGAGGGCATTCCCAGAAGAAGAGGTGGGGCAGATTAAGAGGTCGAGCGGCCACGTATTATAGGAATTTCTTGGAAAGGACCGGGAGATCAGAGGTTTCACAGAAGGTTCAACTACCCGACTTTGAGAAGAATGATAATAATTCGATGATATTTTTGATGGAACATCAACATATTTCCAGTGTTCACTATCTATCTTGATTCGTGTTAGTGCTGCAGGCTGATGCTTCTGCAAAAATTGCATAGTTTATATTCTTATGAATTCATATTCTTTTCTCGGATGTCCTCAACTGCTGCAACTGCAGAAGCTGCATTACTGAGTGCGCGAATTTTCCGCTCATTTTGTACTTTGCAACTGCTCATTTCTCATCTTGCGGCCTTTTCCGGACCCGGCTCTCCTCATTCTTCGTACTCGCTCGTTTTCCCTTCCCGTCTATAGGGCATTTCGACGAATGGACTGATGACATGCACTGTGTTGCAAACGTGTGTGTATTCCTAGTAATGGCAAGTCATTTATCCCCGGTCGGCGAGAGACTGGCTGGGGCAAGAGATAGGAGAAAGGGAGGGGACGACTTAGACGGCGGAATGACGCAAGAATATCGATGGAAGGACCAAGCAAGGGGTTCTGAGTTGCATGCATACTTGCGATTGTTGTCGATGTTCCTTCTCTAACTCTCTTCGTTTCGCCTGCTCTCTCTCTCTGTCTGATCCGCGAGAATACAGAAACAATGAAGATATTTTAGAGAAATGTTCCTTTCCTTTCCATTGCATGTTTCTTGCTTACTTCCTTTTCTATTTATATCGAGCTGCTTATACTCATGTATTATTTTTCTTATTTGTCCCTTTGTGTTCATGAACACAGTTTGATCTTTGATCTTTCATTCTCAACGGGACAGCACTTGTGTGGGAAAAACACTAATAATACAAAAATGTATTAAGGAAAATATATTTTCAAAATGCACAAAAAATTCGGGGAGAACAAGAGAAAACGGGGGAGCGATCGAAAAAAATACACGACGAGATAAGAGGCAGCACCCGTTGCGCATAAGAATCAGGATAAGTCAATCGATAATTGGGGGAAGGGGAGGGGGTACGGTAGGTTACGGTACGGGCTAACATCACTATCGATTGGGCAAGAGTTGCAGAAATATAATATTAAGAAGAAGAAAAACACAATTCGATCATTGTCATCATCGTGCATGTGTACTGGTCGCAAAGAGCGTTGAACTGGTGCTGTTTCAGGGGAATTATAGGAAAGGAGGGCATGGGAGCACCCGATACGATAGATAGATGGGAGGAATGTGCGGAGTTTAGTAGGCATTGGGGGTTATGATAAGAGAGTTCGAAATACGGGTCATCGTTTCGTCATTACGCTCAAAACATTCACCAGTTGGCCGGATAAAACATCACGCGGATTGAAGAAACGACCAGTATTTCGATCTCTAAGAGGGGCACAACTAACAGCTAAATGTGAATCTACGGGCGATAAATATAGAGACAAAACAACAGTTATCGAAAGAGAAAACAAAGCATAACAAAGCGACACACACTATGGAGAGCCAATTGATAGATCGGGAGAGATCAAAGATCAGTGGATCTGCTCAAAGCTACAGTAACGAAGAACCTACTACTGGCGAGAACGCGGGGGTGAGATCTATTAGAGGAGGCGGAGGGGTGCAAAAATCAATCGATAATTCAGCAAATTCAAATTCGATAAATCAGAAAAGTTTCAGCAAATTCAGAACATGCCGACGTTCACCGCCTGACATTTGCAATCTCGCACCTGAAATTTTAAAGATTTGAAATTTAAATTCCCCTCCATTTTTTATCGTTGCAAATAAGGAAACACGCCTATGGGCTACTTAGCCATTCTAACGTCGCACTTTTAATTAGCATCTGAGATGAAAGTACTCGCGATAGTTATGACATTTGCGTGGGCAGCTCTATTTTGGAGTGACTTTTAGGAAGTGCATCGAAAAATTAAACAGACTACGTACATAGCTATTAATTAGGCGACTTTATTGTCATGTTATGGTCGGTATGTAAATATCGCACTCACAATAGTGATGGAATACTTGCGCGGGCAGCTCTGTTTTTAATGGCTTGCATCAGCTAACACAATGCGAATCCCACGTGAACTTTATCAAAATTTGAGTTAAATTCAGATTGTTAGGCAGCCATTTTAATGCCATAAAAAATTACAAATAAGCACTCACAATAGTGATGACCTTCTCTTGCGTTGTCTGCTCCTGCCCCGGACACTCGAGGGCTATCCGCATTGTGTCCACTTCAGAGGGGGCGCACTTTGAATTGGACTGAAATATAACCTAGGTTATGGTTGTGCCATTTTCATGAAAATCGTGGCACACTAAAGTCGCAAGAAAAAGTCCTTTGCAGATTCATTGTCATTGCATCTTGTAAGTGTAACAAAACCATCTCACTATCAGAATTCGCATCTATGTTTCACGGTGTGCGCAAAAACAGTTGCGTAAAGAAAGACCAATTGAGTATTCTCGACATGATTATAAATTCAAACCTCAAAATGCGCTTTCAACTTCTTCGATCTCATTCGTGGAATGTAGATCGACGAGCACATGCCGACGCAAAATCTGCAATAATTTCGTATTTTTGTGCCAAATTTGTTTGGTCGAATCTGTTAGTTTCAGCCAAACTTGTGTTGTTGATCCCTTGTTTATCATAACGACATCGTCATCGATCTTTCCGTCAGAACCACCACCCGGAAATCGGAGATAATCCTGGGGGCTTTTCACACCTTTGCCTAATCCCTTCCCACAGTCTGTACCCTCATATCGCTCTCTTGAGAATTTTTGACAGTCGTGAGAGAGATCGAAGTGATATGAGGCAGTCTCTTCGCATTTCGCACGATCTCTAGCCGTCTCAGTGCTAGAATGAGTGTGAAGGAAGGGGAGAAACGATGATAGGAAGGCAAGATGGTGAGAGAAAGGGAGACGATTGTGAGACGTCGTCAGTTGTAAATCGAGCCGCTGATTGCAGTGCAGCGTCGTCTCGTGACCTCCACAGTACACAACCATCTTCCTGGTTCTAGCCTAATCCCCGGTTCTGATCTTTGCTCTCGCGCGCAAGGTCCAATCCCTTATCATTGCAAGGGCAGACATGACAAGCCCAATTGGAGAATTACGTGCTAATCATCGCTATGGCCACGTGAATAGTGCCACTGGAATTCGCAACATTCTCGGGTCTTCTCTACGTCGCCCAATCCCTTCCCTCCTTCACTACTATCATCAACAAAGACGAGACGATCGATTAGAATCTCTCTCCCTTCTGATAGAGTGCGAGGTGTTGACCACACGTTCTTATCAAGGAGTGAGAAGAGGGAGGAGAGACCGCTGAGGGTTGCGGAACCGTCAAGACTCGTGGCCCAGTATAGATCAGGCGCCATTTTTGGAAGGTTGGGTGCAAGCTAGAGACTGTACTTTCTACAGGAGACAACCAAGTTTCGAGAGCCGCCTTTTAGGTCCTACAATTCCCGGCTTTTCGAAAATGCGGCTTCCAGAATTTTACGCTCCAGGAAAGCGCGCGCACTGCGCCTGGTGACCAATAGATAAGGTGGCGAAGATAGACAGCGGGTAATGAAGAGAGCGCAGAGAAGCGAGAGAGGGCTGAGATGGCATCATAGGCGACACAGTGGTGGAAAGGAGACTACCGAGCGAGAGAGAAGGAGGGTGGATTAGGCAGGCAAATGCGAAAGTTCACCCACACATCGCCACAAAATATCGGTAGCGGGGGTTAGGATGATATTGGAAATGCTATTCGTCAAGGAACAATTCGGAATTTCTATCAATAACATTGTAATCAAGGGAAAGCCAGACAAAGTACACAAGCAAATGAGTCATGGTAGGCGCCCAAGGGAGGATTGCGACGCAAGCAAGAATGAATGAGATGGAATGAGAGTCATGGATGAAATGCGATAGCTAACTGTGCAGATACAAGAAGCGCAAGTACTTGCAAAGTACTGAACACGAAAGTAGAGAACGATAAAATGCAGCGGAGCTTTAATGAAGCGGGTTAATGAGGCGCCAAACAGCAACAAAAAGTATGTACAGTGTACTGATAACACGAGCTTACGAGCAGGAATGATCCACATCATGTGCTAGAATGTATCGAGAAATCAGAGATCAGTGCACTTGCAAGACTCTGCGCATGCGTACCCAGCGCCTTTATTTGCAAAATTATGCGCTTTTAGGCACTTTTCACGGAAAATTTGAGCTCAAAATCAGAAAAATTGCAGACGACTCACCGATTCACGACGACTTTCGTCAGACAGCCCGGATGCTTGATGGACTGCTTGAAGGGATGCGCCTGGCATGACTCGCCCCCGCCTCCCTGGAAATTAGTCGTTTCCCCTTGAATTTCAAGCCTTTTCTTTGGTTAATTACGCTAATTAGACCAATTAGGGCCTAACTAACCTTGAAATCCTGGTAGGTCCTTCCGAGGGCGCTCTGCCAGCCTTCGGCCAGCTCTCGACCCTGCTCGTCGACAGTCTCTACAGGCGGAAGGGTGACGAGCGGATACTTGGTCATGTCCTTCCTTCGACCTGCACATTTTCATTTTTTTATTCCAAAGGACAGCCGTCGATCTATCGAAAATGATCCGAAATGAACAGGATTTGTAGAATGTTTGAAACATATCTGCCTTTAGAAAATTCATCATTTTTAGAGAGGAGGCAAAATTAAGAAGGTTTGTATCAACTTGAAACTTATCTGGCAATTTGAAAACTGATCATTTTTCGTACCTTTCCTCTGTCTTCTCTCATGCCTTATTCGCTTGTTTTCATCATCGGATGTCGCCTGAAACACGACGATTTCCGCTTGCAATCATATCTTTTCGGGTAACCGGAGAACCCGGAAGCACGCGACCGCGACCGGATTTTAGGCCTCTGTTCAGGGACGGAGAAATCACATGTTCGAGAGGGCAAGCCCCGGGCCAAATATGGCGCAATCTGGGCACGGAAATAGATACCATCGACGAAATGGCAGGGGTATAGATTTCATCTACGTGGTTTTGAGAACATAAATGAAACGAGAAATCGCTAGGCTTTCAACGGAATTTTGATCGTCGTAGAAAGTATCTAATCTAAAAGTTGCTTACTTGCAAGCTTTCGAATGCAAGCTTGGATTGCTTCGCAAATTCATCCTTATTCATTGAAGATCGATAGTGAATTTGGGCGCTGAAATAACGGAATGTTAAACATTTATTTCTCAGAGAGACAAACGAAGCAACAATCGGAATCCACATACAAGTTTTTCATCTGAAGCACGAGTGAAACTTATTTACCTCAATTCCAATATTTTAGAAATTTGAAGGGCGTACCTAACCGACTTGTGCCGCCTGCTCTTCACGACGGAATTATCGATCTCTGACCGATCTTCGTCCGAATTATCGATTGACGGTCGCGTCACGGCTACTACGGCAAAGAGTAGCAGCAACAAGAGCCGGGGGATACAGCCCCTCATGCCCCTGAAAACTTATTTCAGTTATGCCAATTAATTAGGTTAATTAATAAAGTTAAAAAAATAAAAGTTAGACCTTCTCCCAGCACCGGAATGTGCTGAATGTTGGCAGGGCGAAGTTCAGCTGGGGGCGGGGCGAGCGAGTGGGCGGAGTCCGGGGATGTCGTAGCTAGAAGAAGATGAGACTTCACTTAAGAGGCCACGCAGCAAGCGAGGCGGAACACATCTCTCTTGCAGAATGTGACAAGAAATGTGTGAAGAGTCGGATAGCGATAGATGATATCTTTCGAGATAATCAGAGATGTTGTTGTTGTGAATGATTCAGGGGAGATTCCAGCAAATCTTCACTTCCAGAGGTTCAAACCTTGTCATGATTTTTGTGGGAGTGATAAAGAGTAGGAGCTAAAAGCTAAGCTCCGTGCAGAATGAGAGGGTGTTGCGCACGAAAATTCGGAACTAGCATTATTCAGAGAACCATTTGCACTGAGATGAGGTAAGTTTCACCCATGCCATTTCTGAAGAATCGGATAAACAGATCAGTGCGTATTCGACAATGATTTCTAAAACTATTTATGAAAGCATTTTGACCCGATCTGTGTAAAAAGGGGAATGCACATTCTACTTGCACATTCCTCATCAACCAGTCTCGTGCTAATTACTGGCTGATAATTAGCACACATCCGGTTGACGCCATCGCGGCGCCTAAAGTGCGCAGTAAGACAACAATCGCGGCGTCGTGTCGTTGCTAAACGCAGTAAGTCTTCCGATCGCAATCACGGATCGATAATCGAAACACACACACTCACGAAATGCCTATTCCGGGGCTCAAAAACTAGTGGGAAAGAGTGAGAAAAGAGGAAGGGGGGATGGTGTGTTGTATATGATAGACTGATAAAGGCAAAGAAGGGAAGAGAAGGGAGAAGAGGGAGAGGAGCGTAAGGGGGAGACTCGAGGCGCCCCACTGGCGCCTTCTTTCGCGCGCGCGAGCACGCACGCCTCAAACTACGGTATTGATCCGGGGGATATCGATTGGCATATCGATCGATATCACCGAGCCCCCGAATACGCAAGACGTTGGATGTGGTGATATCGCTTGATAAGGGGGGGACTAGGGGAGAAGAGGGAAGGGGGGGGGGGAGGAAGGATAGATGTGGAGAAGGGGAAAGGGACCACGACCTATTAGAAAAGACGAAGAAGAACGAAGGAATGACTCAAAACAGCAACTTATCTTTGCTCAGTTCTGCAGAGAAGACGACGGGAGGCGACGAGGGGGGGGGGAGGGAGGAGGAGTGGAGGGAGTAGAGAGATTAGACCCCTGTGTATGTCTCTTCTCATTGGAATGCGATCGAGTGCACTATCAATGCCTTTTCCATTCGTCTTATTCAAATCATCAAGTATTTATTATTTTACATTTAAGTCCCACCATTATCAGCTTCTAATCATTGCTTCAATACATTGTCTAGTCTTCACTTTCATTTTGAACTCTTATCACTCTCAGAATCGAAAGATTTTTCGTCCTATCATTCAAAGGGCTCATTGAAACTGACTTTCATAAATTGAATATCATTGAATATGTCACTATTTTTTCGAGTTTCTATGTTACCATTCATTGTGCTGATCTAAGCAAGATGTTGTTCTGTGAAAATACAAGGTTTATCGCAACAACTGTGTACAACATGCGGGAGTGGGGAGGGGAATGTCGATGACGTCATCATTATGTAATCTCTTCGTGTTATTTGCCTCGTTTCGCCGCCGGTTGATCCTCCCGTCCATCGTCGCCTGCAATCGGTAGGTTAATCACTGTATTTCTATTATTTTTTAAAGTCAAATCGGACCTCGCACCAAAAAACTCTTTGCTGTCGCACTATGGATTGCATTCGCGGCCCAAAGTTCGCGAGTACGTTTTATTCATATTTAAGAATTATTTTTCCAGGAACAAATCATCACCATCATTCCGGACCACCTCTCCCTACCCATATCCCGACCCCGCAACACCGACTCACCGGGTGGTAGCATTGCTGCGAGGCCGCCGAGTGGATTGGCTGCTGCGCCTGCAGCAGAGGTGGCGGCTGCAGCTTGGTCGGCTGCGGCTCCTGCAGCAACTGCAGCCGCTGCTGCATCCGGCTTCGCTGGCACACCCGACGGCGGGGGAAACTGCTCGAACAGCAACTGAAAGATGACTTTTATAGTCTACTTCTTTGAAACAACATGAAATCCTTTCTCCACCTCACTATGTAATATGATCGCAGCGCAAAGTCACTGGGTTGCATTTTTTTGGGAATTCCAAATGATTCATGTTCAATACAGCCCCATCCATCATTCAACTATGAATTGCTGCTGCAACACAAAGTCACGTGGAGATTTCTCGCATGACGTGAAGACAAACTCGTTAATATCGCACTTATTACATCGTTACGCGGCGGCAATTCCGAGAATTCTCGGCACCTACGCTCCAAGTAAAACATGCACTTCTCATTATACTACTGCGGCTGAATACAATGTATACACGTCAACCGATGTTGCTGCCAACGCTAAGTGAGCAGATAAGGCTGGCTGAGCTGCAAATTAAATGGATTTCGTTATTTAAACGAGATCGTCTTATTTTGAACGAGAAAAACGAATACCATCTAACAAGGAGGGCTGAACTCGCGGCCTCAAGTCTACTGGCTTCTTTTCAAATGAGCCTTCAAACAACATTTACTTTCTCACACACATCTCTAACTGTTTTAAAAGGCGGATTCTCTTGTCCATCGAAGATCTCCCTTCACCAACTCATAATCTGCATCGCTAGCAGCACAAAGTCTGCTGGAATTCATTGCAGATTGTATTGTTTTTTTTAAATAACGCAGTCGACAATATATCGAAAATGTCTTGCACACCGGCCTATGAGGTGTGCTCGCGACAGCAAGTCAATGGGTTATCGCGCAACGTGAATTTCCCATAGATATCTATAATTTTAAACATGGATGCTACTTCCAATTGAAACTCTTAATTAACCATCTCATAATCTACCTCGCTCGCAGCACAAAGTCTGCTGGAATACATTGCAGATTTTATTGTTTTTTTTTGTTGTTAATAATGCGGTCGACAATATATCGAAAACGTCTTGCACACCGGCCTATGAGGTGTGCACGCAGCAACAACTCAACGGGTAACCGCTAGGGTTGGCAAAAATTGTCCAATGCATTGTCTCAGACAATATTTGTCTCAAAAGTTCAGACAATAATTGTCTGAGACAATTATTGTCCCAACCCAAAATGGCGACTTTGATAAGGATGAAAAATTGAAAAAATAATTTCTTGATGAATTTGCGTCACAAATGAGATTACCGTTCCATCGAATTACTTTATTCTATCGTATCTCAACGGGAAATTTGGCATTTTCTTATGTTTCACGATTCCATAAAAGATCCAATTTATTTGGTGTCGTGTCCAAAGTTAAAATATTGGAGTTTTGAGAGATAATTTCTCTCTCCCATTCATTCCTGACTTTCAGTTCGAGAAGGGATTTGTCGGTTCAGACAATTTTTGCCAACCCTAGTGACCGCACAACATAAAACTACCCACTACCTCCACGTTAAACCCTCATCAGCCTCCTTATGGTCGTGCGTCTGCCATACTCTGGCAATACCATACCCCTTCATCCTACCGTATCCCTTGCATTAGATTCTTGTTACCCTATCCTGTCACTACCATTCCCCCCTCCTACCGTATCTCCATCCTCACCTCCATGAGATTCGACGTCCGTTGCTCCTGGAAGACGGTCGATCGTGCAGCGATGTGCGCCGCCTCGTCGCTGTCGGCCTTCTGGAGAGGAGAACTGTCATTATTGAAATATCGCTTTAAATGGTTGCCGTCGTACATAACGCCTACCTAAAAAAGCTCGAAAAAAGCACTTCAAGTACTTCATGAGCAATAGGGCATTCAAAGTTTGTGCGAATGTACCCCGACCCGCTCGAGTTTCACCTGTTCCTCAAGTAACCGGCCGCCTATGCGATCAGCAATTTTAATCCTCTCCTCCCTTCACAAAACTTTGACACAGTGTAAAAATAAACTTTCACGGTACTGCAATTTCAGTACCGTGCCATCACCCTAATAACCGTGTATTTGTCATAAACTTCCACCCTCTTGCAGCATGCTTTCCGCCTCTAAACGCCTTCCACAGCACTAACTCTCTAATGCTTCCGTATCCCCCTCTACCATACCTTCTTACTCGTTCCTCCCCTTAACAATGCATCATCCTCTTCATCATCCTCATCTCCTTCTGGCGCTGGCTTCTTATCGAACTCCCACGTGTACCCCTTCGCTACGTTGAATCTGAAATTGACTCGATCAGACCTGTCATATTAAGCCACTGATGCCTGCGTCCAAAAAGTCAGACACCGAATTTCGAGTTTCACGCACACTTCATCGCCGACTAGATAATTTTAGAAGCAATACGTCCGAGAGCGACGAAAAAAAACGCACAAAACCGACCTCCGATCCCCTAGAGTTTAGACAAAATGTCAAATTTGTCAACTTGATAACTTCAAGTTTCACAGGACCTTCATCGTCTTCGCCTAGCCTTTCCCATTGATTTCAAGTTTCACCACCATTACTAATTAACTTCTTGGGTAATTTGGGTGGTAACAGGTGTTTCATGTTGAGAAAAAATTAGCCCCCCCCCCTACCTCGAGAACTTGCCTATTCACCAAATCATATCCATCATTCTTGTAAGCTAACTATTGCTTCCTAAAACTCGTTCCTTATTCCTTTCTCACCTCGAAAACTTGAGCATCTGCTCGAATGCCTGTCCGAGTGGGGCGACGGCGCCCAGCAACCGAGACTGCACGAGGGAGAACGCGTCCGGCGCCTGAAGGTTGAAATGATAATAAATATTGGATATCGCATTATTCGGTATTTAAACCGAATAATGCGATATATATGAAGTGCATTCCCTCCATATCATTCTCATTTCCTACCCCCCCCCCCATATTAAATTCGGTTTTTGTTTAGACCAAAGTCACCAAACATGGAAGAAGTTCCGAAAAGGTCACCAAACATGGAAGAAGTTCCGAATATTCTATCCAGGTTAAGTTGTGTCTCACTCCAACTTGGTAACTTAATGCTCGTTGGGATATTCGATTTTTTTGATGAGATACAGTCCACACAAAAAAGTAAAAGTAAGCCGGCGTGATTGCGCCCTAGCCTAGGATCCCTAAGTGATTTACAGAGCTGGAATGTTTAGAGCGGATTTGATGTATCAAGACTATGTAATTAGGTGTCTTTCTAGAATAAAACAATAATTCCCAGCGATCCCAGCGAAATAAATATCTATTAAAAAACATCTAGAAGTAACTAATTAAAAACATGCAAACCTGGTAGACGGTGCCGTTGATGATGTAGTAGTACGCGAGCGGCGTCACGATGTTCTCTGGAAAGTAAACAATGGAATGAATATTAGTCCTCAATTGAAAGTTCATAAAAACGTATCGTCGAACTCTCAAAAGTCATATATTTATCCCACATCTTTTCACATGTTCTATTCTGTTGCACCCGCTTCTCATATCTCCCTTATGCAGAAGGTCATCAATATCATTTGCGTTTTTTATGACTATCCCTATTTACATCTAAATGATAATTAATTTATCTCGCATAGCAAAATTTCCCGATGAGTCTCGGTTTCACTGATCTATCTACTACCTTACGCCATCACTATCAGCAATGGTACTTGCTCAAAGCAAAATTTCCAACCCAGACATTGATTCGCTCAACTGATCAATTTCCGTTATTTGCAGCAAATTAAAGCAATATTCAATGGATGATTTATGAGTTAACTCAGTGTCAGATACACACCCGGTCAAATTTCGGTTTCACCGTCTTCTCAAGTGATCAATGACTACAATATAATTAATGATTCTGCAACTGCCAGTTCAAGAAAAGATCTAATCACTAACAAAAAATATACTCTAAAATAATGCCTAGGTTATTTTTATCTCAATCGTTTTATGCACCCGGTCAAACGTTGATTTCACCTCCTCTTCAACTCATCAATGTTTAAAATTTCATAAATGCCTTACTGCCTGCCCTCAAGGGTTATTTTACAGAAGACGTTTTTTTCACTAACTTTTTCAGTGCTCGATCAAACTTGGGTTTCACTATCCAATCAAGTATTTAATGGCTACGATAACACCAATGTATACATCGGTGCTGATCAAAACATCCCTAATTAACTAACAACATTAACTCACGATTAATGCCCAGATTCCTCTGCTGTTTGCAGATGACGAAGAGCGGTGGACGGGCAGAGTGCAGCACGTATTGATCGCCCGCCATCGATCTGAATGATTACGGTAGATTACATATATATATATATATATTTATGCGTAATCACAAGGACAAACGCGGATATTACGGTAGAGATTACGGTAGAATACGGTATCCCATGCCAGTCACTGCCTAGTCCATGATGGGCTATTGCTCGTCATCGATTTACTATTATCTAGAAAGCCACCAACAGAACAACGAAAAAAGAAGGATGGACAAGTAACTGTCGAACGAAACGGTATATTGACGGGTTGTGAAACATTAGATTTCTGCGCTGTTTGGCCCTTCTTATTCCAACAACTAAGAGGCTCATAAAGTGTTGCAGGCACACCTCCAGAATACTAGGGTACGGTATTATGGAGTATTCAGTCAATCACCCTTGCCATAGAACCGATGTATTGTTTTCACCGCAAGAACGTGGAATCGGGAACGGAAGATTGACGGACAAGTAACTAATGGACGAAACGGTACATTGACGGGTTATGCATGTCTCTTTTCGACACTGGTTGGCCCTACTCATTCCAACAATCTTCATGAAATATTAATTTCACTGCATGCACGGAGTTTTGACAAACTCATCCCCCCCCCCCTCACCTCCTCCCCACCCTTAAAGGGTACAAGATCGTTATCAAAGTTCGATCGTAATAGTTTCTTCTGAAAGCATACCTCTTATCGAGAATAAACGATGGCTAGAGAAGTCACTAACTACCGAAACAGTATAATGGCGGGTTGAAATTAGATTTACTTCTCGTTTCGACACTGGTTGATCCTTATTCCAATAATTTAGAATTTGAATAAAAATAAATAATGTTCACTAACTGCAGACACTCCTCCAATGGCCGACCGATCTGCTGCATCCGAATCACTTGATTGCACGATTTCATGTCGTAGAAGATGTTGTCCTGCAAAGTTAAAATGAATGATTACGGTAGTTTTGAGGAATATTTCGAGGAAATTTTCATGAGAATCAAATACGACGAACAAACCCCAGGGCCGTAGCAATGCGACCAGGAGCGCAAAAGCTATTCATCGTTGACGTTTTTGCTCGATAGATGTGTGTTTCACGATTACTACCTATGTGCCAGGGAGTTGGAAACCACAATTTCATGATGAATCGCCGTATAAAAAATACATTTATTGGTAAACGTATCGCAACCGCTAAGGAAATGAAAGATATCTACTTTTAAGTAAATTAAATGAAGCTTAACTTAATCGGGTTAAGCTTACTTTAACAGTGATCGATGCTAAACTAACCGGATTGCAGAAATAGTCGAGGACATTGGTCTCGTTGATGAAATTGGCAGGGAAGTTGTGATTCTTGAATGTCGTGTGCAGAGGATTCGGCTTGGGAATATTCTCTGAGATACGGTAGAGATTAGGGATACGGTAGCAAGGATCAATTGTACTCAAAAGGTATGAGGCTTTGACAAATGTGCGAATAAGAACAGGGTGAAACTATGTTTCACGGTTGCTATCTAAGCATTGGAAACAGGAGAGCCGAGATGTTAACTGGTTTGCTACTCGTTATGAAAATAGAAACAACTCACGCATGCTGGGTAATCGGTTCATGGCTACGTACTCTGCAGCTACCGTAACCCGATGAGATCCTGCATATTTAATCAATAGTCTCACCAATATTCTTTCAAGTATCTCTATCTGGAAGCTGACCTGTAGTGTATTGTGCAAACTAGCAGCCTTCCAGTGAATAATTTATCGCAAATACTCGAAAAGCAGGACGCATAACTTATACAATCGATAATCACGGACGGGGAATCAATCGATAATCACGGGATACGGTAGGCCAATCAATTCGCTTTAGAACTCCTTGTCGTATCCTCCGAGGTAGTCACCGAAGGAGTAAGACTCATCGCGACCGAGCAGCATATCGAGATGGAGACGAGATGACTGCAAATATTTATAACTTTAATAATACTGCATTGTTAGTTTAAGTGGTAAATAATTATGCTTCACATTCCATCAGAATCAATTTTCAGTTGTCCCCTCATCATAAGGAATAACTACGTACCGCGAAAGCGCCGGGTGGTCCTCGGTTGATCTGCGAAGCGGCGTTGAGCTCGCTGTAATAATTTATCATTATTCCGTCGTGGAATATAAAAAATTACACTACCATTTCCCATCTGTTGTCGAGATTATCTATTTTTTTAGTAAACATTCGAGCACGTCTACCCGTTGCGCTAGCCTACGTTCCATTTTTTTTTAAAGGAATACTATTTTATACGGAGATTATGCACAACCCTTTCAACAAGATCAAATCGGAACGATAATCAACCAGATAAAGCCCAAATATACAGTATTCTCTCCATTTGCAATTGGACATCCGTATAGAATAATCACTATAATTAAAAAATTTTAAAACTCACAGCACGAGCTTCTCAGCGTGGGCGGTGCCGCCGATTCGGCGCTGTCCCTCGACGAACTCAGAGACCTTGGGAGCGAGACGAGAGCCCTGAAAGAAATCACGTCTTGAGCTCGTTTTCACGTTACCATCCCAGTCAACAGTTTGTAAAAATTCTAGTCCAATTTATAATCGAACACCTCTACGAAAATAACTTTAGATAACTCAATTTTACAAATGTAGGCCAATTAAAGAAAAAAATGGGGAAAGTATTCCCATAACAACGAGATTTGTCATCTCCCATAAAACTAGAAACGTACCTGGGAAACGAGCTCATGCGGGGCGTAGTTGCTCTTGCGCTCGGGCGCCTCGAGGTCCTTCTTGGTCACGAGGGTAGTCCTGGGAAATAATATAAACGAGATGTTATGGATGAAAGAGAAATAAATCAAAAGAAAGAACACTCACGACGAGGAGAAGACGTCATCGCTGGAGATCTTGTCGCTGGAGAGCAGATCCTTCTCGATCTTGGAGCACTCGAGGAACTGGTTGGACATGATCTAAGCAAGGACTGGGTAAAATTAGAGCAAGAAACGACGAGGACAAACAGCGAAAATAGCCAACACGAGGGACGATGACAAAAGTCGGTTTGAAAGAAAACACGCGACGCGACACGCAGCGCACAGTTCGCTCGGGCGCGCATTTTTCGCTGAGGTGGGTGAGAGCTTTTCATCACTCTGGTTCAAGCTCAAACACTAGAACTTGCTCTCTGTTTCTTCACTTTGTTCCTGCACTTTATTGATTCTCGTTGCAAGTTGCGCGTTTCAGTATGGGCGATGGTCGTCTCCGTTCACCATCTCTGTGGGACGACGTTGCTCTACCGCCCAGCTTCCACCGCCCGCCATCGCCCACGCTTCTAGTAGCTAGAAATCTGGTTCGACCGACTTTTATTCCTTTTACACCTCTCATATTTGATCTTTGCGCTAAATTTCATCGATTGCAGACCTTTACTCGCGAGGAAATCATCGATTCGCGCCCCGCAAAGGTAGGTCTTCCCCCTGTTTTTCATCGGATCTTCCCATTGATAAAACAGCTGTTTCACGTATTTTGACTTCAGGGCGAGCATCATCATGCATCGATCGACTACCAGTACCGCAGTTCGAGTGAGATGGCCTCACCTAGAAGTAGACGACCAAGAGTAGTTGTGAGAAAGGTGAGAATTATCGAGAAAAAGGGAAACGGTTTATTGGGTGTGGCGCCTAATTTATCCTTACCTGTGTGTTAGGTGGCAGAGGGATGGTAATTTCTCGAAAATGAGTCAATAAACCAAACCGAAAAAATGCTTATGGTTTGTCAGAGAGGTGTTGCAGTTTTTTTCGGAAAGCCTACGTGCGGAATCCTACATTTTGAGAAATTTTGCATGATTGCTGATAAGTGATGCAATTTAGGCTCTAATGGCGCCAGTGACGCACTTGAATACATAAAGAGACTCGCCGTTGCAGAATTAGATATTGGTCCTGGGTGAGTGAATCATTCGAGGCTTATCACCTGGGCGTTTTGGATCTTTGTCCGACATTTTTTTATGTTATCTAGATAATCTTCTAAATTGAAATTAACAACTTATTTTGGACGATGATGCACTGATGAATTGAATTATTATCACGTGAAAATAGCACTTGATCTGAAATGATCCACCCTAGTGTATCTTGCAATTATTGCCCCCGAGTAACGGCGCTGTTCCTTGAAGTTTTCTATCCATCCACTAGAAATTTCAATGGTAGATGGGTATGAGTATCCACACCATTTCAGTTTTTATACTAAATAAAAAGCTTTTATCTTTCAGTTCCCTCTAAGCGTGATCGTGAAGCGGCAATGTGCCGTGGCGCCACTCGGTCCGCCCTCACTGCATCCGACCACGGCAGCCCCCGGCGATTGGAGACCCGCCAAGGTACCGTGATCTGCCATGAATTATCGATTTCTGGTATCGATTCGACTACGACTGGAATGGAATTTTTTCATTTCGATTTTTGCTGAAGTTTCTGAATGCACTTTCCGTTAGAAAAAAACCCTACAATCTAACCGCATATTAGTTCTCAATACTTTTATACCGTATCTCAAATGTATTTGCATTGTCACCTACCGTACTCCTACCGTACTTTCAGGTTGTTCTTCGCATCTCTGAATCGGACGGCGCCGGAGATCAGCATGTGGAGACGGACGCATGGGCGTTCAATGAGCATGGTCAGTTGAGGGGGGGGGGGTAGAAAATAAGGAAGAGCCGCTGCCCAGCGATTTACAATCACTAGTTTCTATTAATATCACAACAAATACAATATTCCTGTTCACAAGTTCGCTTGGTCCTTTCGCGTTTCGATGGTTGCCTATTTAGAAGTGACGATGCTGTCTCGCAATAATTCTCATCTCCCTGGATAAAAATTAACAAATTGAATTCAGATTCGCCCCTGTCCATCTCTCCGATGGGCGACATGATGGAGGACGTGCGCAGTCCGCATCTCATGGTGGGTAGATGATCTTTGATCTTTGCTGATATTCCCTTGCGCAGGAATGTTATGGTAAGATGCGCTGGCATAATGGCGTTTCACTAATGGTTTTTAATTAGTTCGGGAGCTAGTGAATCAATTGGTGTTTTTCGTAAAAATGACAACAACATTACTGCGATAAAATAGCCTTGCATTCATAATTTCCTGAGATTTTTTGGGTTTCAATGGTGCATCACTAGTAGAACAAAATTTGTAAATCGCTAATGCACTCTAGACGAATCGGGAAAATATCATACAGTCCTTGTTGCGATTGTAGCATCGAGCCTCTTGCTTTCAATTTTCATGAGTCTTTTAACATTGATTCATCATCATACTGCCGATTAATTTCCGACTTACAATGTAAAACACAGAACTGCACGGAGCAACTCCGAACAAACCGTAATACTACCGTACCTTTCACTTACCGTATCCCTTGCAGGAATCGAGTGAGGACCCCACGCTGTACTCGCCGGGCGACGACGATTTCGGTGATCACGATGAATGCTGGCAATCGTGGATCAAGCAGGAAGAGGATGATGAGGAGGGTTAGTTGGGGGGGGGGGG
>LS486163.1:49563-141669 GCA_900490705.1 Pristionchus arcanus
CCGGGGGGATAGCAAGGCTTGGTTGGCCACGGCGGGGGATTGAACTCGGTACCCTTCGAATGGCAAGCGGCGCCTTACACCACTCGGCCATCCCGCCGATAACCACTATATTAAATTAAAATAAACCTTCCAGCAGCCGACGCTCAATCCTATCGAGGAGGCTCTTGCGTCGCCGACGTGCTACGATGTCGAGGTGAGTATACCGTAGTCGTAGGAGTACTGTAGTTCTTCAGTACTATAATGTCAGAGTTTCTGTCTGTCCGTATAGTAATCGTTTAGTGTAGAATGCGTTCAGTAAAAAGGTACCGTAATCCGTATCCTACCGTAATCCTCTCTTCCTCTCAGGAGTCGCCGATGAAGGAAGTGGTCGAGCGATCGCTGGTGATTCACGGAGTGGAACTGGCCCAGCCATCGAGAACGATCGATACGGGATATCCATGCCCGGAGAAGGTGTGTGACGGGTTACGGTAATCAGGAGAGATGAGGGGGATACTGTAGTTATTTTATTACTGGCTCCTCCATTAGAAAGCTTTGCGTGCTTTAGATTGACCGAGACGGTCTTTGCGTATTGTAGTTTCACCAACCAATGACAACTCGGGAAATTAGCCTTACCCGATCACGGACTCTTCTCGGTAGCAAAAAAATCTTTCTACAATACAATGTGAATGTACAGCTCGGTCTATTCATAGTCCGCGATACCACAATACCCTAAAGTATATTTCCGAAAACTGCATCATGTGACATATTTTTCCGTTTTTTTACCTACTATTGATGGTTTCACTTACTGGCTATCTCCATAAAAATTTAGTCAGTTCAATGATTTCCCGCGATAGAAGGAAAAAATCAAAACATTTTCTTACACTTAGATTGCCAACTCCACATTATTCTGCCACCCTCATAGTCCTACAGTACTCTAATCCCCCTTCCTCCATTCCAGAATTGTCAGTCGGTGCTCTCCTCTCTCACTGCTCTCCGCAAGCACAAACTGGTGCACGCGCCCAAGATCTACGCCTGCAGCATGTGTGATAGGTACGACGGGTTTGGTGATTGGCTGGGTACGGTAAGTGGAATATGGTAGAGATTCCTCGAAAAAGGAGGGTATGATGAGGTAAAGCTCAACCACCTGGCCATGAAAGATTTTGGTAGCAGAGATAAGATGAAAACATCGCTTGTAGTGCCGAAAATAGTGTTATTACAAGACAGAGAAACTCGAAATCGAATTTTGATATTTGAAACTGATATTTAATTCGGAATTTGGATTATTTTGTCCTCTGGGTGCCACAATAGATCTGCTTTGTTTTGGAGTTGGTGATTTGGGCCACTGAAACGGGATTTAAATATGTATGTTCAGAGCATTCGCGGAGAGGACGAAGCTGCACCGGCACGAGCGCAGCCACACGGGAGAGAAACCGTATAAGGTAAGGGGGATTACGGTAGATTATGCTGGAATAATTGTTGAAAAACTCGGAGAATGGCTGGTATAATAGGATGGAAACACAGAATGTCAATCCAAGAACTTACTTTCCATGATTCGTTTATGATCGCGAAGTATTGGGTACAGTCAGTAAATCCCAGTAGGATAGTGTAAAAAATATATCGTGCTAGTTTGAGTTTAGTGCATACGGTGTTTCACGGTTTCCTCCACCTGTTCCATTGTCGTTTCGCGAATGTCGCTTATACTTCTAGGATGATGAGCATGCCAGTATGTACAAATTACGCAGAACATAACAATGCGCCCGCAACTCTCGCGCTACGTGATTTGTATGAACTCTTCGATCGCCAGTTATTTCAGTATCCAATTGGAGCGTAGAACAAATAAAACAATCCCCGTATTGGAAGCTCTTAAATGTGTTGTGGGTATCTTGTAACGAATCTTTTAGTTTATTGGCCGTTATTTTTGCGCTACGTCATTAGTATGAAGTGCCTTATCTCCTTTCATTTCAATTTCCAATCGTAACGTTTAACATTTACAACAATTCCCGTATTAGAAGTTTTAAACAGTTCACGCCAATTGGTGTTTCACAGTTTGTTGATAAGTCTGTGAATTTCGGAAACATTAGTAAGTGAGAACGACGTAGAACCAGAAATAGAATTTTAAGTTTTTTATACCAATGTCACTGGTGTTTCACGCGCGCATCATAGTCTATTTGGATGTGGACCTGCTAGTATGTCCAGATATATAACAAAACAATTACTTCACGTGTCATTTGATTACTGTTATTTATGTTTAGTAAGTCACTGAAATCATGCGCATTACGTTTTATAATTCGATGCACCCGTTTCGATGCATCACACTTTCTACTACTCCAGCAAATCCATATGTTGCTGATTATTGGAAATAGGGCTTTAGGGAAAAAATATTTTAAAAACAAATTATTATTTTAATAAAATAATAATTATTATTATTTAATTTGCAGTGCCCAGTTCCCGGATGCGGGAAGGTGTTCGCGCACAATTTCAACCTCAATTCTCACCTCAAACTACACAATGGTGAGTAAAAATTGCAAATGTCCCATACCACTTTCAGTAGTGTTTCATGTGCTCCTCTTATTCAACCAAATTGCGGGCATAGCAATTTCTCCACATAACGTAGAACAAAAAAATATTTCTGCCTCTTGTTCTTTCGACTACGCCCTTCTTATCGCTTATTGCTCTCCTCATTCTTTATCAGAGTTAATGGTTTTTTGATTTGTGATTATTTTTCTATTCGCGGAAAACAAAGGAGAATTGTTGAATCTTGGCGTTGGTCAAATCTGTAGGATAGGTGGAGCTTGAATGTAGCTAGTTAGATAGATGTTCCAAACTGAGATTCCCCTACATATAAGAATATCACATTAGAGAAAATCGCGAATGTGAGCATCAGAGATCAAAGATCACTTACAGACGAGCGTCCGTACGTGTGCGGAGTGTGCGGTCGGAGCTTCGCGAAGAACAGTAACCTCAGGGTGAGTACGGTTTCCTACCGTAATCGATTTGGTTTATTAGGGCTACTGTATTCAACGAATACGATAGGAGGAGCATAGCGAACCTAGAAGAACAGTATTCTATAGTGATGGTTTGGAAACTTTGGGCTATCGCGGCTAGGTTGTTTTCGAAAAAATAATAATGCGAGATTGTTGTTCCACGGGATCGATGTTATTGTGAATGTTTTCCGTTCTGAGATGGAGCCATTACTGACTGGTATTACTAGATCAAAAGATATTTGTTAATTTGCAAGCATTCTTACTGGAAAAAAAGAAGTGCATTCAAAACTCGACTACCGTAATCCAACCAAGTCCAATGCAGGTGCACGCCGTGACACACACACGATCGAAGATTGCCCGGCCAAGACGCGCCCGGAACAACTAGAAGGAAGACTCCCGCTCTCTCCGTTTCCCACACTCTCTCGCCTTGTCTAACCCCATAGAGAGCATGGAAAGGAGAGAGAGACGGTCGAGATTTCTCCGCCCCCACGTAGTTAGTGTTGTAAAAATTACACACATTTTATCCAATTTCCACAGATTGCATGTTTTTGATGTTAATCAAGCAAGTTTTCTAATTTGTAGAGTAGTTTAGTTCAGAGCTTTATCCAGATGTTTTTTAATCCAGAGATTCTAATAGGCCACGACGTAGATTCAACCCCCCCCCCCATTTTATCCGTCCCCCGGTACTGAGTACAGTATCCCCATAGTGCTACCGTATTCCCCCTCGGTGCAGAAGTAGATTGTAGACTACCGTAGTAAGCGGTGTGAGACCCCACTCCACCCTCTTCCCTTCCCATCCCTCTTCTTAGAGGCCTTTCCCTGTTTTAGACCCCTTTCTTTGTTTGATTATTTACTGATGATATCAGATTGCTCATCTATCTCCCTCTTTTGATTCTTTCGACTCTCAATAAATCCGTATCCGGAATCTCAGATAAAGACAATGATGGTCTAAATGCCGGCTCTGGTCTTAAGCGAGTTTGAAGGAATCTTCTAACTGGAGATACAGTGGTGAGAGAGAACGAGAGAACAGGGAGAATAGAGAGAATCAGACAACAGCTCCTTTGACACTCATCGTTAGAGAGGGACTTGGGTCGGAGAGAGTCTCTTTCCTTTATCCGGTTATGGCCCCGAGAAGCCCCGACTAGAGGGGATTCAATTGCCTCTCGGGGCTCTAAACGAGGCGGAGAAATGGGGATACGGTAGGAGAGAATTTATCGCGTGAGAAGAATGACAAGAATAGAGGTGGAATGGAAAAATATACAATTGTAAAAGTAAGCGCTGACTAGAATGTTGATGAGATCAAACAAAGAGATCAAAGATCATGGGAAAATAGAGATCAAAGATCACCATCCGACGGGTCGAATCGATGCGGTGTAAGGGTAGGATACGGTAGGGTACTGTAGGCCTTGACCGGTGAAGGGAAAGGGAAAACCGGTCGTGGGGAAGGGCAGGTTCTGAATTGAATGCTTTGATTTGGAACAAATGGGCATACCATATCCGAGTTTCAGTGAATCTATTTCGCAATTGCTTGTCATGATTTGGGATGCTTTTGAGTGAGTTGAAAGAGTAGTATGAAACACAGACTAACCGGGTAGACGCTGCTGTTCTTGATATCGGGCAGGGCAGTTTTCTCATCCTTAGCTGAGGGTTTGCTGCAAACTACCGGGATTTTAGAGGTAGGCAAATTCACGTTGTTTTATGTTTCAAACGCTTCTAATAGTGAGATGAGAATTTTGTTATCAATCCATCTCTGGACTTCAGGTGTAAAAATCAGAAAGAAAAACTAATGCGTTTAGTGATCAAAGATCAGCAAACACTTACTGTTCCTCGTCCTCTGGCGAGCAACTTCGGCTCATCTCGATTTCCTGGAAAGGGGGAGATTGATCTTTGATCTTTACACCTTCTCGGAAGCCACTGTGGCTTTTATGCGAATTGAAGAATGGTCTTTGATCTCTAACCTCCTCGTTATCGCTGCATCCGCTGCCTCCATCGCCCGTCATCGCTCGTTCCTAGATAAATATTGAAGTATATTTTTAACAATTACAGATATCTTTAATCAAAACTATATTTGAAATAAATAATATGCAATAGAATGAATCAGTGACTAAAGTACCTTCTCCTGCCGCTTGCACTTGTACCGGTGGTTCTGGAACCAGATTTTGACCTGAAAAAGGATTCGGATCAATAAATTTCGCAAATGAAGGTTGGATGACGTACTTGTGTAGGAGTTAGATGGATCGAGTTGGCTAGCGCTTCTCGCTCAGGCGCCGTGAGATACTTTGCTTGCTTGAACCTACGCTCCAGTTCGTAGACCTGAATTTTCTGTCTGTATCTCTCAAATCCCCACACTCCATCGTTTCCTACAACCAGTGAAAGGGAGAGATGGTGAGAGAAAAATTGCGATCCGGTTCCTCGTCAGCCTTCCCTAGGATCACCTCAGCATCTCGGGGGTATAGCTCAGTGGTAGAGCGCTCGCTTAGCATGCGAGAGGGCTGGGGTTCAATTCCCCATACCTCCAGAAATGTTTTGCCGAATTTTCGCACCTGCGCCTGTGAGAAGAGAACGCGTCGCTTGCGTCGCTGCGACATGGGAAGGGAGATGCCATGGGCTGCAGCCCGACTCGGATCGATTAGACCGCAGGAGGAGAGGGCGGTGGGACCGAAGCGCGCTGACACTTGAAATGGGTATGGATTGGGGGAGGAGCCAAAACGAGTGATGTTTGACTCCGATGCAGACATGGCAGATGAGTAAAGCGAAAAATATGATAAAACTTGCATGCATTGGCGCCACCATACCACGCTCCTGCACCGGAGTTGGCTGGGTACCTGCAATTTTGATTTAGTTACCGTGGTCTCATTAAACCGAGAAGCGGCGCAAACTCCGCCCCCCTTTGTCTCTCGATTTCTGGCATGCTTCTTACCCGCCGCGAATAGCACACAAGCTCCCTACTAGGGCCCTCGCCAAGGGTTGCCAATCGTATGCGCATACCCTCGTCTCCCTTTGGGGTAGTGGCTGGTAGGCCCTCGGGTGTGGCGATTGCGGGGTGTTGGCTTGCCCTCCCGTGACCCGCCGCACACGTACAACCGACCCCGTGCCGGTCACCACTCTTGAGGAGCCCTGCCTTGGCAGTGGGGCGAGCAAACCGTTTCTTCTTCTCTTTTGAGCTATCTGATTTTATTATGCGAATTTGAAAATAGTTTCGTATTCTGTGCACCTAACACCTGCTTGGCAAACCGCCCTAACTCCGCCCCCTTTCGTCTCTCCTTCATGGCGTGTCCCTAACTCGACGCGACTAGCATGCGCGCTGCCTACGAGAACCCTCATCAACTCTTCATCCTCGAAGGGCCCTTCCCTCGCCCTCCTCTGGACTTGGCCTTACTGCCCTCGGGAGGTCCGGCCCCACCAGATCGAATCGTTTTCGACTGCGGGGGTCCGCACCTGTGTACACCCGAAACGTACAACCGACCCCGTCCTGGTCTCTTTTGGAGGAGCCCTGCCTTGGCAGTGGGGCGAGCTAACAAACTATCCAATTAAATCATCCATTCGGTTTTTATTTGGAAGTTTTTTTTTTTTGGTAATTCACTGCAATTTCTCTATTCATCCCCTCCGCAAAGATCACGCTAACTTCGCCCCTCCGGTATCGCGCTTTCTAGCGTGTTTCTAACCCGTCGCTACTAGCACGCACGCTCCCTACGAGAACCCTCATCCATCATCTCGTTGAATGCGCATTCCCTCGCCCCCCTCCCGGGGCTGACTGGGCCACGGATGCTATGGCCGTCGCCCGTGATGCATCCGACCGGTCGCGGTCGCTTTTGGAGGAGCCCTGCCGTCGCAGTGGGGCGAGCTAACATACTTTTATCACCTGGCAATTTTTTTTGGTATTTCTCGATTTTATCTCAAGCCACGTTCAATATTCGAGAAGAATTTCATGATTTGAAACAAACAGGACCGTGCTTACAGGCCGTGCTAACTCCGCCCCTTTTGTTTCCAGATTCACGGTGCGCTTGAACCCGTTACGACTAGCACACACGCTCGCTACGAGGTCCCGCATGAACTCTTCACCCTCGAAGGGCCCTTCCCTCGCTCCCCTCCGGAATGTTGACCGGGCGGCCCTCGGAAGGCTAGCAGTCCCGCTGTCTCCCCCTACAGGTGACCGGTGGGAACTGGGAACTCGCGCTGGCTCTCCTTTCCGGGGACCAGCGGGAACTGATCCTTGTGCACAACCGACCCCGTTCCGGTCATAATTTTTGGAGGAGCCCTGCTTTTGCAGTGGGGCGAGCTTACTGGCAAACTGTCGCTCACAAGTCTAGCATTTTTCTTGAGAAAAAAAGGATCCCAAAGGCTGATAAAACAAAAGTAAAATGATGCAGAGGTAAGGACGATTAGCGGGGATCAATGCACTTTCTTCCGCATCGCTCACCCTCCGGGAAAGTTGGCGCCAAAGTAGCCGCCCGGTCGGTAGAAGGTGGAAAGGGCGGCTGTAAGTATTGTGATTACTGTAGATACCGTACTCTGATGGATTACGGTAGCTACCGTACCTGATGTGTTCGCGTCGAGTAAACTGCCCGAAGCTGCGGCCATTTTGAGCAGTTGTTCTTGGGCTTTTACTGAAACGAGATTGATACGGGCCGATAGTTAACGTCAAAGAGGACTGGTCAAGCGATGTCGAAAGGGGGGATTGAGGAGGGGTCAGACACAAGGACTCTCGATGTATCTCAAGTGGGAAATCATCCAGACGGCCGATATTGCACTTCTCTGCACTCTCTCCATTTCACACGCTATCACATCGTCATCCGTCTCTCACTTTCCCCTGATCTCTCGCCATCTCTAACCTACGAAAGATGGAACTTCTTCGGTTTTTGGTCCAGTCTACTACCGCTCCGAATGTGGAGGTGGTGGTGAATGAGAATGGTAGGAATACTCTGCAAGACTGGGCCAAAAATCGAAGAAGTGTCCGAGAGATAACTGAAATCGAAGAGATTCCCTTACCAAGTCCTTCAAGCGACGGTCCAAGCAGCGATCCACTCTGCAGCAACTTTGACGCGCTCGCAGCCAGCAGCAGCTTCTCAAAATCGCCCACAGTAACCTCTCCGGGGGTTACGGTAGTCGACGGGGAATCCGTTCGAGACTCGTCTGCCCCATCCTCATCCTCCTCTTCATTGCGTGCTGGCCGCTCTTCATTCTTCACCCGTTTTTCCTCCTCTTTCTCTTCACTCCTCCGCTCTTTTCCTTCGTCCTCTGCCATTCTCCTAAACAAATCCCTGTTGATTAAATCTCAAGTGGCCCATCGGGCGATTTGTGCGCGGCGCCGCGCCACGATCGCGCGCGCGAAACAAAAAGGGGCGGAGCTTAAAAAGGACTACTGTAATTGAAAACCCCTCGAGGACGCGGGGAAAAGTTCGCGAGCGCGAATGAAGAGGCGTATCAATGGAGGACGGAAGAGAGGGGCTTGGGGCAAGGATAAGAGTCTATTCATGTAGAGGGATCTTGAGGAGAAGAGGGAAGGAGGATGTATCAATGAATAGAGTTGTTAGAAACGATTCAGTGCTCCATCTAACGTCAAGAGGAGGAATATCAGACTCTCTTCATTCCATCTGCTCTCTCAATGGTTAGAGATGAAGAGAGATCAGATGAAATGAAGAGAGTGAAAAGATTTCATGGAATGAAGAGGATGTATGCGCCATGTTTTCTTCTTTATCAATGGTGATAAGTGCAAAATAGGACATCTTCATTGAGCATACTCTATCAACATCTCGAGCAAGAGATGAATGAATAAGAATAACAATGAAAGAATGTATCAGAATTTGCGATGCTACTACAGTTATAGGTGAATTCGTAATACAAAGAACATGAAGTACTGCGATGTCAGTGGTCCAAGGCAAATTCAGTCAAAAGGACGGAGGAATCAAACTACAGTATCCTACTGAAAACTTCAATTCGGAAAAGCAACAGCTACCGTACCCTTCAACACCCGCTTACTCCTAACAAGTGAGCGACTTGAGATCGGAGACAGAAGGATGGGAGAAGGATCCACTACTGATTGTTCCTGGGAGCTGAATGAGCCAAGAAGGAGGAGGAGGATAGGGATAGGGATAGGGGAGGGGGAGGGGGCGCTGATTTGGTATAGACCCGCTCCAGCCTCCTTTCATCTCATTACTATTGTCTTTCTCCCCCCGACTCCGCTTTGCCACTTTGGCCCTAGAGAAGGATCCTAGAGGAGAGGGGAGACTTCCGATGAGCAGGGGATACTGTAGCCTACAGGTGGCACTACTTGTCAAGTACCGTAATCGCCCTCTAATTGCCGGTTCAAGTGGGTCAGACAGTATCATTCTTCGATGGAAGAAGTAGAGGGAGGGGGATAGCTGACAGAAGGGAGGAGCTCCTCTCTTCCTCTATGAAGAGGCTAGCTAATTGCCTCTGCGGCTCATCTCTCAAAACACTCAACGACTCTTGTGGATAATCCCCTCTGAGACTGTTGGTGTGGCGGGGCTGACTGTAAAGATCTTCCCTTCCCTTGTCAGTCACCTTTAGAGACTGAGCTAAACTACGAGGCGTAGATCATTATTCTTCTTCACAGTAGACCACTTCCTTTTTCAAGCCTTTTCTTCTCCCGACAACGACACTAAACAATACCTTTATGAGTATCGCGAGATAGGAGGGGGAGCTATACATGGAGTGAATCGATAAATGGAACAATTCGTGATCTACCAGCAGATACAATGGGACTATCTTACAAATGTGGACGAAACGAGCGATCACCAGGATAAAAGCGAATTGAGTGGATATAATAAGAGGAGTGCTTAACATTAGCGGACGACGACGACATTATCGAGGACGCAAAAATCAGGAAAAAAGTGGTGGTGAATGAATGGAAGAGAGGACGTCGTTTGTATCTCACTCTCAAGCATGGAGATAGAGACATAGAGAAACTTGAAAGTGAGGGGAGGGAAGCTTATCACTAGTGCAAGTGGGGCGGGGAGAGATATTGCTGAAATTGGGAACCCTCCTCCCTCTCTCAATTGCACTCGCCTATCCTACGGTACGATACAGTATGAGCAATGGGACAGTGTCAAATCGGGGCAGGGGTACGGAAGGTGTGGCGGGGTACGGTAGTCCGATTAGGCGGGAATCTTGGGCAGTCCAAATTCGTCCACATCAACGCCCTCGGCCGTCTGGAATAAGCAAAATTAATTACTTTGCGTAAATAAAAACAATAAACAAAAAGTAGTTTATTGGGTTCATTCCCGCATGATCAATGTTACTCATTATCCCCGATTATCGCATGTTCTTTAGCTGTGGCTGCTGCGGCATTTCAGTCTTATAGGTCCTATCATATCTCTTATCTCCTCCGATGCTCTTTTCCCGCTTCTCTTCCCTCTAATTGATGCATGCATGCATGTGAAGAGACTCTTCTGATATCTCGCGCATTGGTCTGGGGCATTCCTATACTATTTTTCAATGCACTGTCGTGGATCAGACAGTCCTAGAGAGCATGGGAATTCGAGAGAGTCAGACGAGGAAAGGAAGTTGGCTCCTCCACTGATTACGGCCTTTGCCGCGTGTTTCATGCGCCCTATTTCAGCCTGGGGCAGGTGAGAGATCGTGTGGAATCAGGAGAGCGGCAGAGAGGCTAGAGCGACAAGAGAGTGTGTGAACCGAGGAGGGTGGTTGATCTACCCCCCCCCCTCCCCCCTCTACTCCTATCATTAGCGACACTCGAGATGATGACACACTGTGAGGACAGGGACAGCGGCACTTCAGAGAGGAGGGAGAATGGCAATTTGCACTCTAAACGAGGCCGAGCCACTCTCTCCGTTTCACATACTCTCTCGCTGGTTAGAGTGAGTCGAGAGATAAGGGGAATTGGAGAGAGCAAGAAGGAGGAATAAAGGGATCGAATTGTCCCCCTTGCCCACTTGAGTCATTATCCGACGTCATTGCCAATCAGTGGGGGGATACCGATACGGTCTCAATTTGTTGGAGAAAGAGCGTCGGGTGTAATACACCCTCTGACAACTATCGGCTATGAGCATACTACGAAATACGAAAGTCGCTGGTGAGATTTTTTTATAGAACTTCCCCAAGGAAAATCGCTAGATGGAATCACCATGACAGGTATAGTAGCAGTGAAACATGAAACATTCGTGCACGATCATTCATGATTTCATCTCACTTCAAGATTTTTACGGTCCAATTTTCCAATTCACGTCCGTAATGACGCCTCATTCCTCCATTTCTTTGGCCATCTCCTTGACTCCAATCAGGGCTATTCATGCAGGATAAGGAGGAAGGGGGATATGATGTGGTATTGGGAGGGAAACTGCGCGCGTTCAGGAGTAAGAAGGGGAGCAAGAAATTTGTCGCCCACGTAATCGCAGGCCATTGTTCTCGAGAGAGGAATGGGTAGGGGTACAAAAACGCCTTTCTCTATTCATAGATGATAATGGAGAATGGCCCCGTTAAAGGAGAGATCAAAGATAACCGAGGGATTTGAAATATTCCAACCCGTGAGCTTTAAATTGCAGGAGAAAAGCATAAGAATGGATAAACTATCACAAACGCTGGTACTACGCTAATCAACCCTGCGCAACTGATATTATCGCTCATTCGACTCCATCTAGCAAAGCGCATTCATGCTGCATTTCCACTTCATCATCTACCTCCCTCCATTCATCTAGTATGTGCTCATCCCGATAGCATAATATTATCACAATATTTACTAATCAATCTCTAATCGCTAACAATTCATCACAAGCTGTCCAATCGGACACACTCCCGTTTCACTTCCACTTCATCATCTCCCTATCCCAAATCACTCGCCCTGGTCGCCGCTGGTTCTGGTTTTTGTGGCGCGCATCCTTGTTTCACTACCACTTCATCATCTACCTCCCTCCCTTTATCCATTATCACTTAGCCCGAATAACGAATATTCTTACAATACTAATCAATCTCCATCTACTCACAATTCACCACAAGCTGTCAAATCGGCGCACTCGCGCTTCACTTACACCTCATCATCCACCTTCCTCCCTCCAACCACTATATCCCGGTAATGTTCTAATGATACACTAATAACTTAGTCAATAAGTATAATCACTCACCCTAGCCGCCGCTGGTTTGTGTGGCTCGGCGGTGGGCACTCCGGGTGCATTGAGTGCATCGTCCAGATACGATCCGCCCGTGTCCAACTCGCCCAGCTCATCCGAGAGCATCGCAAGCTCCGCCTCGAGATCCGCCTCGTCAACCTGGGAAAATAAGCCGATTAGAAAATTATTATTCAACTATATTTACGTTTTGAAAAAAGTGTCTGGAAAAGATTGCCTCACAAAGATGACACATAGTCATGCAGAAAGTGGGCAACCTGGATGTTGCTGGTGGAATTGTTGAGCAATAATTTGGTTATCAGAAGAACTTAAGTAATTAACTGTAATAATTGCCGCATAATTTAAATGCAGTAGTTTTATGCAGCCGTAGACTGGAACGCATTGTTTCACAAAGGTGACGGCTGGTTATGAGGAAACTATCACGCGTCTTCTCAGAGATTGCAGGAGCCTGAGGAACTAGGAGCCCAAAGTTTGAGCATTCTCGATTAAATTTTTATGGTAGACTATGTTAGAGATGAGAAAACTTTTATAACAGAACTTTTGTCCCAGAACCGTCGTTTAGGCATTTTCCGGTTCTGGACCCGGCTATGTCATATCTCAGCTCCCAGAGTAGCTAGAGACCTCCGGTTTGGCTTAAAAAATGCGGAAAATTATTCTGAACAACTTTCCTCCAATAACGGAAAATATATGACAACTTTATCAGATCGAAAACTTTGAAAAACTGATTTCAAAAACAGAAAAGTAAGTGTCCTGGAAAGGGGACCCCCCTGTTTACTGGATTTTTATTTCATTTTTAGAATCTCCATACTCAAGTTAATCTAGGAAAAATTCAAGCTAAGGGCCAGACCCGTGGCCTAAGCTTTCCGAAGCAAGAAACTGTCAAAAAGTGGCTATTTTTCATAAAAAGTCAAAGTTTGAGGTCTCAGAATTTTAAACTCGTGACTTCTACTGAGGTCAATTTGCCTTGAAATTACTTATATGGGACCAAAAAACATTTTCTGAGATTTTGAGAGCATTCTACGAACATAAATTTTTAACGAAAATTTTAATTTTTTAATGAAAAATATAATTTTTCGGATGTTCGCAGAATGTTCTCAAAATCTCAGAAAATGTTTTTGGGTTCCATATAAGTAATATCAAGGCAAATTGGCCTCAGTAGAAGTCACGAGTTTAAAATTCTGAGACTTCAAACTTTGACTTTTTTATGAAAAATAGCCACTTTTTGACAGTCTCTGGCTTCGGAAAGCTTAGGCCACGGGTCTGGCCCTTAGCTTGAATTTTTCCTAGATTAACTTGAGTATGGAGATTCTAAAAATGAAATAAAAATCCAGTAAACAGGGGGGTCCCCTTTCCAGGACACTTAATTTTCTGTTTTTGAAATCAGTTTTTCAAAGTTTTCGATCTGATAAAGTTGTCATATATTTTCCGTTATTGGAGGAAAGGTGTTCAGAATAATTTTCCGCATTTTTTAAGCCAAACCGGAGGTCTCTAGCTACTCTAGGAGCTGAGATATGACATAGCCGGGTCCAGAACCGGAAAATACCTAAACGACGGTTCTGGGACAAAAGTTCTGTTATAAAAGTTTTCTCATCTCTAACATAGTCTACCATAAAAATTTCATCGAGAATGCTCAAACTTTGGGCTCCTAGTTCCGCGGGGGTCTCGTTTTCCTGCATTCTCTCAGAAGACACGTGCTATGCAACCTCAAGGCTACTGGTGGATTTGAAGGCAAGGATTTGCTGATTCACGAGTAACAAATGTCTATTTTTGTTAAAGGTGTAGCCACGTACTCATTGTTACGTCACAGCACCCCAATGAAGACCCGGTGAAACCTCAATGCCTCTGTCCGATTTGTATCAATATTTTTAGCGACAGGTAAAACTGCATTGGCACTTAATAGTTATGCAATACAAACAGCGAATCAAATATTGTTAGTTCCCAGCGCAACCTAGGGATGAACACTCGGTGCACTCTGGATGCTGCTGGTACATCTGACGGACACGCATTTCTGATTGCACTCGTTCTCATTCTGACTAATCAACAACAAACAAATAACTCTGACAAAGGACTCGCTAATCTTAATTCGCCTAGGCAGATAAAATCGAATAAAGTTGTCTATCCGCACATTTGAGGTTTCGCAGCATCTACATAACTAAGGGACATTATGTTCCTGGAACATTGTTCCTACGACACTTCACAATCGGTCTAATTGTTGTGAAGTGTTGTTGGAACAGTGTTCCAGGAACACATTGCCCTCTAGTTGAGAGGATGTTGCCTAGGAATTCAAATCGGCCAAAGTATGATACATCTACATAACTCAAGCCTCAAAAAAAATACATACCAACCTGTTATTAGCAAAATAATAGTTCGGTCAAAAGAATTTTTAGGTGCACAATCGCGGTTTCGTGACTTCCCCATAATCCCATCGAATCTTGCATTTCCGATCCATCGGCGATTTCATTCGGGAAAAAACTCACATTCCCCCCCCCCCCAAATAATAATATTCAAAATATCTCACATAATCAGGTGTATCGTACTGCCTGCTCATCGCCTCCTGGATCTCGTTGTTCATCTCCAGCATATCCTCCATTTGGTCCTGAATGGAAGAGTTTATGAATTGGGATTACGGTAGGTTCATAGCGATCTAGCATCGGAGATGTTATTTTTGGCGAGTTGCACGATCTTTCTTTTTTTATTGTATACGATCATGATCGCGGTAGGAGCCTAGATGCCTATCCTTACTTATTTTCTTTTTTTGGCACAAAATACTCGCGTACGCGGTTTTGACGCGTCGCGTTCGGCAGATTTTTTTCGCGCTTCCGACTTTTCCCTCGAGTTTGCGATATGAATTGCCTAGAAGCATTGTAGTTTGGGGTGTAATAGCGATCCTGGAGAAACAGAGATGATAGAAAACTAAGCACATGTGTGCTCAGACCAACCAAAACCATTCAGGGGACGCCGTTTTCCGAGGATACTTGATTCTACCCGCGCGTTTTTTAGGGTGATGGTTGAAATCGTTGTTTGATGTCACTTTCCTTCGTGTTTTAACGGTCTGTTGCCTTACACCTATCTAATTCTGACGTATTCCACCTAGCAATCCACTTTACTGCCTTTTGTACACTCGTTTAGCTCATCACAGAACCTAGCAGTGATCAAAAGGAATGTAAGGCATGCCAAGTGCTTCGAGGTGGTTTTCTCGGCCGTTACTTTACCAATTGGTCCAATTTTTTTCCTACGTACATCTGAGACTACCAGACGTACACATAAACCTATCGCGAAGGCAGTCGACTGCTGTCGGGCACATTTTTATGAATCGTTATAGGGCACCTAGGCGTCCGAAACATAGTGCATTTGACATGACTTTTTGAACACTGGAACCTAGTCTCCCTTCATGTCTTATCTTTTTGCCGTCGTTTCAATTGCCGTTCGCCCTATGACGCAACTTATTGCAAAACCTTCCTGTTTTCGCAGCAGGCGCTTTGATTGTGACATTGCGGTTTCGAGAACTATTGATGACTACATTCCATATCTAATCCCCACTCTTGCAAAAATATAAAATAAAACAATCTGCAATTAAAATACAGCTCGATTTGCGCCTGTATTCCTCAGAGAATAAAAACATCATGTACAATTTAGTTGTTTTTTTTCTTGTGCTCTCAAACGATTTTAAAATGAAAATATTCCAACCTGGAGGTCCTCGATCTTGTCGATATTCAGCTTCTTGTACTCCGTCTTCATCGACTTCAGACCGTCCTTCATCGCAGACACAGTGACCTGGAAGAAGGGGATTGAAAAAGGAATTGAAGCACGTATTGTGGGGAAGGGAAACTAACTTTCGGTCCATCGTCGTCTGATATCAACAACTCAGATGTATATATTTTTATCTTCTCTTTGGTGTGTTTCCACGCATACGTGGGCAGGCATCCACCAAAAAAAATTTTGCGGGGTGATGCCCGCCCGAAATCGGCCCGATTCGCAGACTGATGCCCAAAAAAAATTGGATCCCAGGATGAAAAAAAATTTTCGCAGCATGATGCCCCAATTTTTGAAAAAATGCAGGGTGATGCCGGTGGATCGCGCCCACGTATGTTTCCACGTGATGGAATCAAGTAGCTTCCACAAACATATCATTCAGTTAGCAGGCACCTAATGGGATTTGCGTTGCTTATGAGATTGCATGATATGTATTCTAAATCACAGGGCGCATTGATGTGTCACATATTCTATGAGAAGGATGTAGATGATCAGTAATGAGATGGCAAGATAAAACAGGAAGGGAAAAATAAATGTTTCAATAGAAGCACAATTTGGATTACACGGAATCAACATTACTATGCGATGCATTTCATAACCGATATGATCCACTCTATGCTCCTAAAAATAGATAAAGTCTACCAATAAACAATATCGGCTGATGTATTTCATTCAGGGGTCAACTAGCACGTTATTTTTAACTTACCGTACCCGCCTTTTCTGATTTTTGACATAAAACGTGCCCGCCGGAGGCGGGCCGACTCGGGAAAATAGGGTACTAGTTTGTTAATTTTAACTTACCGTACCCGCTTTTTTTTAGATTTTGGTCATAAAACGTGTCCGCCGGAGGCGGGCCGACTCGGGAAAATAGGGTTAAAAATGGTAAAAATTTGAGATTTTGTCAAAACGTACACGTTTTTTCACCATTGTACTGAAAAACGTACCCGCCATAAACAATTGTTTATACATAGGTAATTGATCCCTGATTTCATTATATTTAACTCGTGACTATTTGCTCGTGTAGATCTCCTTCGGACGAAATCACATTATCACGATCCACTGACGAATCCACAGTACTGACGAAATTTGGCATATCCTAACCAATATATACAAATGAGTCAGCTCACAGTACTTATTGATTAGCACTTACAACCTGGCTTCGTGAACAGTATCGGTAGTTCTTACCACCACCCAGACATGTCGATTCCGTGAAACCCAAAATCCCCCTTGTGTTTTCACATTTTGTTTTGAAATGCACAATGCAATTACAACAATATCTCACCTGTGTGTCCTTCATTCCCTGGATGGCGAAATTGGTCTGATCCATATTGAAGCACTGCTGATCCAGCTGGCCCTTCTGCGACTCGTACATTCGCTTCTGCTTCAGCAGTCTGTAAAATCATTTTGAAATATAAATTTTACCATAGCAAAAAATATGTATTCGAATAACACGCCTCTCACCTAAGGTTCAACCCAGATGGGTTGAATGTTGTCAGCTAGTCAAATTTCGAAGTTGAGATTATTACTGATTTGAGGCCTACTAGACCCCTCTAGACACCCTGTGAATGGATCAGTGCCAGAAGTTATTCTCGACCGAGATGCAGCTCCGGGAAGCTGCAGCCTCCCAACTTCAAGGCTATTTTTCTGCCCTTCAACGCGATCCCCGAGAATACTTTTCTGAAAGAGCTAGTGCTATTTTTCAATGCTCTTTCGACCTACACAGGTCGCGTATCGATGAAATCACTTTTAACATGGCTAAACGTTTTTCAACTTTATTGAAAAAACTGTCACAAAAACCTCGATTTTTATTATTCACGATTGTAGGGCTCGTCTAGAGCTTTCGAATGATATGTCTGCGCTCGCATATCTCAAGGCGTGAGTATGGTTTCATACCCGAAAACGCGACACACCAACATTTAATCTGTATTTCAACAGTTATTCGCCGCTCCATTTCACCCTCTCGGGCACAATGACGTGAAACATAACGAGAATTAATAGCAAACGCCGGGTCATTCTTTATAAAGTAGTTATTTAATATCTCAGTGTTTCAATACGCACTATCAACTGGACAGGAGACAGTAAGTTATTGGGGAGTTCACGGAACATGAATATCACAGGTTTTAACTACTGGAAAAATTTTGCAAGTACCATCAGTTTTCATGATAAACATTGATCACTAAACATTGAAAGGAAGTGGCAATATCAGAAAAGATTCAATAGATATCGAAATTATGGATAAATATCCAACCTGAGTGCCTTCTGCTTCAATAGATTCTTGCTCGGACCCTCGCGCATCTTGGCCATCTGATCACGCAGCTTCACCAGCTCCCCATCGAGATGGGCTGAAATATTTTATTATAAAATCGTATTATTTAGCAATTTCTCGTGCTAAAATATCAAGAAACACTCTTTTTGTAAGCACGAACACTTTTTGTGCCGATAGCGTGTATTTTTATCAAATGTTGAACACCTATTTTATATGTCAGAGAGTAGAAACAAAGTTTGACAACATTTGAAGCATGAACATGGTGTGCTTACATCATGCAATAACTGATCAACTCGTATTCAATCAAGATTACGACAAACTAGACCCCATTCCTGATTGATAGCGTAATCCCATGACTCAGACTAGACTAGAGATCATGGAAAAGCAAGAGACCGAGCTGTGACTCACCGATTTTCTTGTCGATACTACCCGTTCGTTCCTCCACTTTCGTGATGGCATCGGAGAGATTCGGAGGAGGTTCCTTCTTACCTCCCGTTCCGAAGATGCGCTTCATCTCTCCTGAGAACGGACCATGATTGAGTGATATAGAAATACGACAAAAGTCAAATAAGGATATATAAGTCGAGCTTGGTTTAGAGTGGCAGTACTTGTGAACAATAGCTACGTCTTAAAGTTAGCTAAAACTCATTTCCAAAGATTCATTCCTCAAAGTAAAGGAAATATTGAGACAAAATAGACGAAAACGTGCGAGAATTGTGCGAAACTGAGATAGAATACTCGACTCGGCGCTATAGGGTCGCATAGTAAAGGAGCACCCGGGTCAGGTACACCAGAGTGAGTCAAGGTAGAACGAATAATAGGTGATAAGGACACGGTGTTTCGCAATTTAACCGGCAAACGATGACTAGTAAGTCGGACAGCGCAAAAACAACGCCTCCGAAATAGCCGAAATAACGGTAGCACGATCTAGTAGGCTACTAATACATAGAATACTTATCGTGTTAGTAGATAAATCGTTAATTGAATGACAAAAACATTGAATTGCTGACGATAAAAATGAAAAACCCAGCAATGCTCGAATGAGTCATTTTCTACAGTATCACTATACAAATTATTTTCAAATAAAAATGATGCGCAAAAGTGATCGCGGTAGGAGCCTAGATGCCTATCCTTACTTATTTTCTTTTTTGGCACAAAATACTCGCGTACGCGGTTTTGACGCGTCGCGTTCGGCAGATTTTTTTTCGCGCTTCCGACTTTTCCCTCGAGTTTGCGATATGAATTGCCTAGAAGCATTGTAGTTTGGGGTGTAATAGCGATCCTGGAGAAACAGAGATGATAGAAAACTAAGCACATGTGTGCTCAGACCAACCAAAACCATTCAGGGGACGCCGTTTTCCGAGGATACTTGATTCTACCCGCGCGTTTTTTTGAGGGCGATGATTCAAAACGTGGTTTGATGTCACTTTCTTTCGTGTTTTAACGGTCTGTTGCATTACGCCTATCTAATTCCGACGTATTCCGCCTAGCAATCCACTTTCCCGCCCTTTTGTACCCTCGTGTAGCTCATTTTGTTTCTGATTCACATAGTTTTGCTTCGAATTCGTTCAAAAAATCGTTGCGAGATCACGGAACATTGTCACTTTTCAAGCGTAACCATCGTTTTTTGCCGTTATGTTGTCCGCCCTATGACGCAACCAGCTGCACCTCATTTTCGCCGCACGTGATTTGCTCGGCTCTCGATCGCTAAATCGATTATTTGAAGATGTCCGCTCGCGTTTAAAACGGGATAGTCAACACTACTACCAGCCAGCGGATCATCGACAACTTTTGTCAAGTTAAAAAACTTATTGGATCGATCGGATAATGCCCGAAACCGAAGTAAGCTTTTTTTTTATTTTCGAAATTAATCGATGACACGTTTTTTTTAAAAACTTCAATTTTTAAAGCTTGATTTTTGTATATTTTTAAAACACACTATTATACTAATTGATTTATCATTAGACTGTACCCACGCCGAACGAGGGAGTAAAGGAGGAGCCGAAGAAGTCGGATTCTCCAAAGGAGCACGTCGAGGAACAACCAATTGACGAGAAGGAGGATCAATCGGAGCAAAAGGAGAACATCAATGGAGTAGAAGAGGAAGCGAAGGTAAAGAATGTGAGTCCTAAAATTTCCATGTAACCTTTATTCATCGGGTTCAATACTTTGAATGCTCAGTTTTTTCGAAATTCGATTTTTCAATTATTCAGGAACCCGAGGAAAACGGAACAGAAGCAGCAGAAGATGCGGATGACGACTCGAAGAAGTGGGATTTCACGAGGGTGCGTATTTTAAAACTTAAAATAATATTTATCCAACAATTGCCACTCTTGATGAAATTTGCTCTAAATTCTTGATCCAATTTTCAATTCAATTCAATTCAATTCAATTCAATTCAATTATTTATCCGCCAGGTGAAAAAATAATATAGGTAAGAATATAGGTAGTATATTTGAGCATCATTTCCTTCCACTAATCTTTTTTCAATGTTTTAGCACATTATCACTAGAAAACCAGAAAATATCGAACTTAAATTGTTTCAGGGTCCTCGAAATCGCGTGAAACTGTACGTGCTGTGTGAGCAGCGTGTGTGGGACGACCGGGGAACGGGCCATGTCGCCTGTCTGCCCCTTCCCGACAAAAGCGGATTCCACGCCATCGTCGTCCGTCTGGAAGCCAATGGTTTGATAAGAATATTATTATTTAAATTATGTTATAAAACGAATGAGTCATTGACTAAACTCAGGACCAATTTCTGTATATAAGGGGTTTGAGGTGAATTCTCTTTACTGAAAGGTTTACTCGTGAATTAGAATGATTTACGAATAATTGATCTCTGGTTCTTATATTATTCGGTTTTAACTATATTTTAAAAAAAAGGATCAAACTAACTGATTATAATTCAGAGGTTCCTTAATTTTAAACTTATTTATTTAAATTGCAAAATCTGTTTTAAAGCTCTCTCATTTAGAAAAGAACGTGCTCGAGTCGAAGATCTTGCTGGACACGGTGTACCAGAAGCAACAGGTATGTAATTATTTTATCTTAATTAAAAACAATTAAAATATTAAGTTTACCTTTTGAAGCGAAAATGTTGCTGGGTGACTTCTTCAATATACAATGACAGCGGGGAATCCTTTGTAAAAAAATTAATTCATGGTGTGATAGTTAGATAGGTGCTTATCGGAAATCTTTTAATTTCCATGTTCCTTGGTTATTCTGTTTCTGTGGTTGGTCCCCGTGATTTATTTATCAAGTGAAGTAAGCTGATCTCCGTGTTTCACCTGCACATTCTCGAGGTGGGTGAATTTCTTCTGTCTGGTTCAAGAGCCTCCAAAATGTGCTCTGCATATATTTAGAAAGTATGGAACTGTCGATTCGATGTTTGATTGTTTCATGAAACAGGACTTGAATCTTCATCCTTATTTCTCAATCTATAATTGCAATTGCTTCATCACACTCTGAAAGTTGCTTTACATGGCTTTGCCAAGTAACTATTGAGAGAGACATAGTTAGGAAAGCACGCGTTTGATGGTTGAAATACGAGATGGGTGAGGGAGAAAAGAAAGGGAGGTATCGGGATGGGAAGAGAATGGAAGTCTCCCTCCTCCTTCTCTCCTCATGCTCTTCGTATTGTCTATTCTGACTAAGAAGGCCGTAGATTAGAGGAGAATGGGGTTGCGGGGTTGAAAGAGTTGTTCACCTTTCTCCCATCTATGCACCCTGAAGCGAGAAGACACCTTGCGTATCTAGAAAGGTTTCCCTCAAGATTCGGAGAAACATTGCTCGTTTGAAGCCATATTGCGTGCGTACATCATGAAATCATTCTACATCCAGTGGGATTCATGTTATGTAGGAGAAACTTGCGATATTTCTCAGTTAAGAAATTCCTTCAGCTTGAGTAATTTTTCCAATTACATCTGTGCACTTTGAAAGAGTGAGACAAGAGGCAGTCTCTCTTCCTCCATTTCCCCCTTTCCCTTCCCTTTGCTGGGTTCTAATTCTTGCTCATTCCCATTGCTCCTTCCCCATCTACTTGACTGCTTACTCTCGCCAGTTTCTCACTTCTTCCCCACTCGTTTCCCTCTCTCTCGTTTGTCCGTTTGTTTTCGCCTATATGCATTTTGTCCTGTCCTGTGAGAGGGAGAGAAGGAGTAAGGGGAAGGGGATGACGAGATAGGAAAGGGAACAGGGGAGAGTTCCACACAACAGTACGGCACGGTATAGTCAACATCCTCGCAACGCACTCTTTGTTGGGGGGGGGGATACAGCCTTCTTCATCCATACCCCACTTCTCTTCCTTTATTCCTGTCCTCTTTGCTGTTAGCTCGAATATCGAAAACCACGTGTAACCGAGATCTGCCTGGCGTGGCCGTGTTTGAGGGAGTAATTGTTACAGCCCCTCTCTATTCGCTAGTCCCTTCCTGTACCATTGTGGGCTATTACATGCGATTGACGCTCTGCACTCTCTGTACAATGAGCACTTTTTTCAACTCTCTCTTGCTCGCTTTAAATCTTTGTGCATTTCGCACGCAAGAGCAAGAAAACGTCTCCGGGGAACTCCATAGGGAGTATGTGGGATGGAGAACGGAAAGTTCTGAGTGAATGGAGAGGGAGCGTAGGCGTGATTTCCGCTACACTCCTTCATAGGAGAGCCCTCATTATCTCTCCCCCTCGCTCTCTCTTGCTTTCTTGGCTTCGAATTTCTGAAACACACGCTCGCTTGTTTCTCGGCAGTCGTTCTCAAGTGTGACAGGCACAGGAGCCATCGAGACCCCCAGTTATTTCTGTTGCCTCCTTCTCATTCCGCAGGCGTATCCCTTCCCCCTTCTTCCATCCTTCAGCCTCCTACCCTCTACTCTATCTACGCTGGTTTCCAGTCTTCTTATTTCGTTTTTCCCGAGAATGAGAAAGGGGAGGAATGAGCTCTCGTAATTTCGAGAGTCATCACATCTCACGCTTGCTTGGTTATGAAGTGTGCAGGGGCGTTTGTGCTCCATCCGCTCCGCAACATTCTACTTCCCTCATTCCCTCCATTTCATCGACGACGAGCCATTAGGCTGTCGACAGTTGACGTCATCTACACCCCTTTCACTCCCTTACTTATTCGTTCTGACGATCGTTGCATCGATGATGACATCTGAAATCTCGCAGTGAGAAGATGAAGTAGTTCCGTTCAGTGTATTCTCGTAGTTGGAAGCTAATTAGGAAAAGCCGCAGTAATCACGATTCCTTCTCTCGAATGCCGCTCTTTTTTCTGCATCTCCATCCCTTTCTCCTTCTCACCCCACACCGCCATTCATCTCCTCTATTGGCACATAATATTTGCGTGTGATAATCCGAGGTGGGAGTGAGGGGAGAGTTGTAATTGGTGAATTCACTCTCCCCCTTTCTCTACAAATCTTCTACAAATCGGTGGAATTGGCGGCTAAGGGAGGGGGGGGGATTGAAAACTTCCCTGTGCTCGGGAATCGGAAGGGTAGCAGATATGGCGAGTGTGGGAGAGCAGCAAAGAACAGGCCGGATTACGGTAGGGAAGAGTAGATGTCAGCAGAAAGGACAGCTTATCTATCCACTTCCCTTCTCGTTACCACACTGCCTACCATGGCTAGAGATGCCCTTTTTGTGTTTTGCTCATGCTTCTATGTCCTTCTATTCGTCAAGTTCTCCCTCCTACCACATTCCTCCTCCTCCTCATCCGTCCGTTCCCCCTCTTACTACTTCTTCATCTACCCTCCCGACTCCAGAGATAGACGGCCAGAGCGCAGCCAGTATTGGAACTTGTGTGTGTGCCTCGTTGTTTTCGTTTCTTGGCGGCGGGCCGCTCGTTTCCCTCTTCTCATTCCTCCTTCCGCTCCCCTCCCGCCTACAGTCCCCCCTCGTTCTCCATAGTGCGATCTCCCATCATCATAGGGTACAGACTAGAGATGAATCAAAAATCCATTGTGTTGTACGGCAGGACCCGCGAGAGTTTAGTTTCAACGCTCTGATGAGTTTGCGATCTAGCGGGAGATTTGTGGAAGGGGAAGGACGGCGGGACTAAAAAAGGTGAGAGAAAAGGACGCCCGAACTTGGAGAGATTCCTTCTGCTCTTTTCCTTTCCCTTTCCCCACACTTCTCTGCTTTGCTTCCACTAGAGCGTGCGACGCTCATTCAGTAGTCGTTAGGAACGAAGGGGAAGGAAGGGGGAATGCCCCCGTGTTTCTTGAACACTTTCCCTCTCTATTCCCATTGATCTCTTCTTGTTCGCCTTTCATCGCCTCTTTCCAAATCGTGATTGATTGGGACAAATGGCGCAGTGTGGACAACTAAAGAGAGTGCAACAAGTATCGTAGTCTCGATTGAGGGGGGGGGGGACACTCAATCCTCGTTATCCCCCCTCTTCCCTTTACCCTCCTCTCTCTTTTCTTCCATGTCCACCTCCCTTCCATCCGCTTGTTCCCTTTTCTCTATTCGTGTTGAGAAAAGAGCGAGTGCGAGAGAGAGAAAGATCGAGGTTCTCTAGTTGCTCTCTATATCTCGCGGCGCTTTCTACCTCACTTGTCGCTAGTTTTCTTCTTCCTTCCCCCTCCTCCTCACATCTTTCGTCGCATCTCGCTATGCTTGATTCATTCATTCATTGCGGGGAAGACTGGGGGCTCTAGAGCCCAGGGAGCCAATCCTCCTCCTCCCAGCATGTATCCCTCTCTCACCCCACTCTCGTGCATCTCGAGCCTACCTTATAAGGTGCATCCCCCTCTTTGAGAAGAGAAAGGGTGCACATACAGTGGAGAGAGCAAAGGGGGTGAAGTAGAGACTGTGCAAGGGGTGAGGGGGAGCTGAGGAGAGACAGCGAGTGAGAGACCGGTTTGATCACTGCGCGCGCTCACAACTCTCTGCTCCATCCGAACAACCCCCCCTCACTTTGCTTTCATCGGTCTGCGCTGTATCTAATAACCACCACAGTTGTTTTGTCATCATTGCTGCTACCTTGATCGAGTTTGATGAGGAGAGCCCTTTCACTCTCAAATCAATCAATCTCTCTTGCGGTTGTTGTGAAACGTCGCGCGGGGAGTGACGACACTAGAGGAGACACGACCACGGGATTTCGTTATCAGCGGTCGAGAACGAAAAGAGATAGGAAAGAGAGGGAGGATGGGAGGGGGGGGGGGGTAATGGAGAGAACCATGTGCCCAGGTTGATGTGTGTTTCGATGTCTTCTCAACTCGTCGTCGCGCTGACAGCTCTTCTCTCTGATTTGCACACTCCCTCTCTGCCCTCATGTTCTCACCCCGACTCCCGTTAACCCTTTTCCCCTCCAGTGTGTTGCTTTCGCCTCTGAACCTCGGCTCTTTTCTTCTTCTTGTTCCCTCTTCCTTACCTCCTCACTCCGTTTTGATTCCATTCCCATTCCTCCTTCCCCTCATTTCTTCCTTTCTCCTACTTGTCTCCTCACTCGTTCATTTTCAATGCGCTCTGCTCTCGCATCTCTAACACCATAGATGCATACACAGACACATACACACACACTCACTCCCGCATTCTCTACTCCTTGATTGGCGGCGGTCGAACAGAAGGAAGAGTAACGTGCTCTGACTCTCCTCATTTTACACACTATCCCGCCCTCTCTAACTGGCCAATGATCACGTGAAATGGAGACGGAGATGCTAGAAGTGTGCTCTGTGCCCTCATCCCCCCTTTCTTCCCGCGTGCCTTGGTTTTTTGCCCCCCCCCCCCTTCCCTTCTCAACTACGGTAGTAGTAGTAGGAAAAGAGCATGAGAGCATTTCGTGTGCTCGCTGCTGACTTTTGAGAGCAATATAATCCGCCTCTCCATTTTTAGCGTTCTCTAGTGCTATCGGATCAGGGAGAGAACAATCTGATTTTCGATAGCTTACGCTTTCTCTCTCCTTTACGTGCCCCTTAGTTGCTCAGCCGGCGAGGAATCGGGAGAGGAGGAGGAAAAGAACGATGGGGGACGATCTATCCTGTCAGTCATCTTCGTTATTTCCCCCCTTTCCTCCCTCGTGGTTCTGATTCCCCCTTCCCCTCCACTCTTCGCTCTCATTCACAGACACCGTTTTATTCGTTGCTTTCTGTGTCGCTGTGTCTTTCCTTCGTCTCAATCTCCCTCGAGAGAGTTGAGATAGAGAGTTGACTCGTTCACTTACTGCTTTTGCTCTCTGTCCCTTCCTTCTCTTCCTACCACCATCACTCCCCTATCTCATTGCTTTTCCTTCCCTTCTGTCCCATGTGGTTCATTGTCGCTACACAGCGGCTCCTCCTCTCCTCTGACTATCTGCCCCCTTCTTTCTCTCGGACTGCCTCGAATGGTCTATTCCTAGCTCGTCTCATCGGGAACGTCCCAGAACCCGAGATGCATTTGGAAGCGCCTCCCCCGCTTTGCCTTCTCTTCCTCCTCTTGTATTTGACAGAGAGATGAGAAGTAGATATGAGCGCATGCGGGAGACTGATAAAGTGATAAGAGGGGTCAGTGGAAAAGAAATGGATGGAGAGTTAGGAAGAAGAGATTACGGTAGACTACGTGCTCTAGTCGTCTGGAGACAGCAAAGAGAGGGTCGTCTCTTCTCGTTCTCTCGTTGGTCGGAGAACGAGTGATGCCTCGTTCTCTATGGGACAGCAGGCAGAGAAAGAGGGTGGACGCAGGCAGGGTGAAGGCAGGCAGGCAGGCGTGTTGTGAACGTTCTCTACTACTACGCCATACTCCCTCCTCCTTCTTCTTGGCTAGAAAGTGACGCAACGGCGTGCGCACGTTGGCGCTACAATATTGTTGCCATAGTAGAAACGGCACTCGGACTCTGTCTGAACTTGGCATGTTTTCCTACTTTCTACGGCGTTTGGATTGCGTCAGTTTTACCCTAAAAGATCGCTACGTGCTCTCGTTGGACAAAAGTGTCCGCAAATGTACCACCCCCGATGTTGAACTGTATCGATTCTCTCTCGCTATTTCTCTTGAGCGAAAATCGCTGGGCACAATCTGTTCTGTTCCTCCTCTCTCTTCTCCTATACCCTCGTTTCTCGATCAACGCACGATGAGGGGCTGTTTATCTAGAAGGTGTGGTAGAGGAGGGGAGGAGAGGATGGACGATCGGGGAACAGTGAAGAAAGAGAGAGAGAAAGGAGACGGCCATCATTGGTGATCTTTATCGCTCTCGCCCCCCTGCCTTAGACATTTTTTCCCCTTCTCATAGATCGCTTGATCGATACGAGGAACACCTTTTTGATCTACCCGTCTATCTGCTCTTCGTATCAGGTAGCGTTAGCGCGCTCTCGATCAATGCGCAAGGGCGCTAAGCAGTGTTGATCTACCGTCTATCCACACTCGCTCACTCTATCTATCGTTTGGTTTTTATCTTCTCCCGTCGCTCTTCTAGTAGTCAGTCGAGTCGATTGCACACGTGATAAAGAGAAAAGAGAAGGGAGAGAATGAAGGGAACGGGCAGTTGATCAGCTGAATTCACCCCCGGTTTCCCTTTCTTCTTCTTTTCTCCCTTTAGCTATACCCTCTCTCCATTTGACATGCTATCCCACTCTCTCTGTCAGGCGCTTGCTCCGTTAAGCGAAGAGAGCGAGAACATTTTGCTCTCTGCCTCTCTGTCCAGTTGCTCAAGTTTTCAAGTCCACATCCTTTGCAACTCTAGCACTCGAGAGTCAGCTCGGCTTTTCTCTCATCTTTCCTCTTCCTTCCCTTCATCTTCCTTCACTCGTCACATCCATCCATTCATCTTTTCCCTCGTCATCACCTCTACTCCCTTCCCCTTCCTCCTCATAGCAGTAGGACTGCCGATATGATGGAATGCTCTGAATTTGCACACTTTGTATGTATGGGCGTTGGAGCGTATTGTAGTCAAGAGAGGGAGGAGGAAGATGAGGAGAGTTCCCGATCGGACGAGGGCCGTCGATGTTTTTTGCTTGCGCCTTGCGCTAGTGCGAAAAAAGTGCCTCATCGGTTATATGGCTGAGAAATACGGTGGTTGAGAAGAGGAAAAGATGTCGGAGGGGAGTCGAGAGTCTATCCCCTCTCATCTTGGTTTGTTGGAGATGGAAGAAGAAGGAGGAGGACGTTAGAGGAGCGAGAAAAGAGAAGAGACTCCTCGGTGTTTCGTCGCCTCGTATTCTTTCTACGGCTCATGCTGCCTTCAAAAGGAAAATCTTACTAATGAGCGGCATTCGCTGAATATCACGTTGCTTTTTCTAGAGGCGTTTGCTACTGCTATTTTTTCCAGCTGAAAGTTTTCTCTGCATTCATGGAAATGAGCGATGCAGAAAGTGCTTATCAGCAAAGTGCGCGATATTTTCCACACATCTCTCCCTTTCACACACCTCCATCTTCTCTCCGTTTCCATTCAATTGGAACTGATTATGGGGAGTGTGCGGTGGATTAGAGACGGGAGATGCTTTATTTTGATATTAGATATCATCCACCCCCACTCCGTTTTGGAACATCTTGGATTCCTGAGGGGGGAAGCCCTAGCAGATGCTTGGTCGTTAATGCGAGAAAGTGAAACGTGCCTCGTCCAAGAGGTTCGCCCCATGGCTTTCTCGCTTCAGAATGGGTGGAAGAAGGGGGGGGGGTAGGAATGATGGGATTAGATTAAGATCTTCCCCCTTCCATCCCCCTCCTTTCCTTCCCCTTCTTCTCTTCTCAATTTCACTTGTGCTTTCTCTCTTCCGAAGATGCCTCTATTCTATTCGCTCCAATATCCTCCTCTTTCCCTTCTTTCCTACTCCTCACCATTTATACTTTTCGCTCTGTGTCTTATTGTTCAGCCGCCTTTCCTCCCCCTCGCTATCTCTAGCGCGCGGAATCCTATAGTAATCTCTATCTGGCCTCCTCTTCCCCTCCTCCCTCTCACTCCTCTTTGGAAGTGAAGGAAGGGCCAGCGACGCTTTCTCTCCCGTTTCATTCGCCGTCTCGGCAGTGATGAAAAGCGAGAAAACATACAATTTGGAGAGTGAGACAGGGGAGAAGATTGGAATGGAGTAGTAAAGGAGGAGGAGGAGGATGGACGATGCGACTTCTCATTTCCGCCCCTTCTCCTTCTTCTTGTGCTGGATTCCAATCTCTACACGATAGTTGTCGTTTCTTCCTCCATCGTCTCTTCACTCCTTGGATCGTTTGCCGCTCTTCTCTCTTTCTTCTTCCCCTTCTCCATCCCGTCCCTCTCCTGCTCATTTCTCAATTCGCGGTCGAGTATTCTATTCCACTAATGCATTGTGTATGCCCCCCGCTCTTTCTCTCTATCTCGACAACGACGCGACGTAGAAGGACGACAACGTTGAGAGGACTCGATTCCCCCCCCCTTCTCGAAGAGACATTCTGGTCTCACTTTTATGTTTCCGGTGCACCTCTTGAGGAGGTTTACGTGATGGAGAATCCTCATTGATGATGCCATCATCGTCAGTGACGAAAGAGAGGGGGAGGGACACTCGTCCACATCAATCCTTATCAGTCTGGAAGTTCTCACCCTCCCTCGCCACATGAGTCATTTACCGCGGTTTAACACTGCGGTTTCGACAATGTTCTCGCTCGCGCTCGCCCCGTTTCCTGTGATAGACCGCGCGGAACATTGCTCTCTAGGTTTTCGAAGAGAGTAGTGAAGTGGAGGAGGAGGAGGAGGAGGGGAAAACGCGGTACTCTAATGCGGTGGGAATCTCCCCTCTATTGGTGAGGTGTATTGTAGCGGGGCGCTCGATGAGCGAAACAGAGAGTACTCACTCTTACGCTCGACTGTTTCTCTATCTATTTCCCCCCTTCCACCCCGTCCTTTTCCATCTTTCGTTCTCCTACAACCCTTTCTTCTCTCCTCTCATCGTCCCCACTTGTCTCTACCCTATCTCCCTGCTCCCTCTCCCTACTCTACTCATTGCTCCCTTTCTTCAACCACCACACGTTGAATGTGAAAGACGAGCGAGAGCCGATGTATGGATGGTGAGAGTGGAGGGAGACAGATTAAGTGATGCCTATCGTCTCACTACTCTCCTTATTTTCCCCGTCAGAGCTGCGTTTCAGCGAGATTTCACTTGATGAAATTCACCACGGGAACTTTTCGTGCTCGTTCTTGGATCTCCGTGCATAGATTGTGTGGTGTTGATGCAATATTCAGCTGCGTGCGCGGAATTTCTCGCTTGAGAGAGAGAAAGAAGGGAAGGGGGGGGGGGGAAACTGATAGCTAGGTTCGCTGCTTTCTCCCGCTCGTTTTCCTCCTCCTCCTTCTTCTTCGCCTTCATTCACACGGCTTCATCACACCACACTGCATTTTCGCACCTTGTTATCACACAGTTTCCCCTTCCTTCCTTCCTTCCTTTCTCTCCCCTCCTCTTCGCTGAGCAACGACGCCTCTCTGTTGCCCCTGTTCTCTGGCCGACGAGACAGTGCGCGAGAACCTTGCTTCCTCCCACTGTCCCGCCGTGTCGCAGTTAACCGCAAAGAGATGAGAGGCAGGGAGGAGGAAGATTGAGAGCACACGCTCGACCAAGTGTCCCCCTCCTATCAGTTCCCATCTCTCGCTCACCCCTCTCTCGTTGTGTTTCTCTCCCCACTCTTTTCTCTCATTTTGATCCCGCGCCGCGTCTCTCTACCTTCTGATCTGTGGGGTGAAACCGCAATCTGCCTTGCTGATGTTCTACTTTGCCATTCTCCTTTCTCATTCGTTCTCATCCCACTCTATCCCATCCCCCTCTCCTCTCCTTGCTGCATTGCATCAATCTTGTCATCTCTAATGGGGTTCTCCATCTTCTTCTTCTTCCCCCTTCCCATTCCCTCATTCGCCCTTTATACCCTTTTTGTGCACATTACCTCGTTCGATTGGCGATGAGCAGCCGCACTACGGTAACCTTTTCTGGCGTGGTGAATACCGTAAGTAGGCATGTTGTGCCCTTTTGATCCGCTCTGTTTCCGACCATCGCCGTTTGGTCATCCCTCTCTCTTGACTCTCGCGTGTGTTCATGACTCATCCTCTTACTGGTGTTTCTTCCTTGCAGTAAGAGCAGTGACAAGTGACGGAAAGTGAGCAGCTCGCCCTCGGGAGGAAGGAAGGAGATCGATTATCGATTGATCCCTGATCTATCCCTGCCTACCTACCGTACCCCCTCCCAAGCCAGTCACCATAGGGGCGCAACAGTCTTCGTCGTCTTCCTCCTCTTCCTCTTTCGGGACATCATACGAAGTTGAGACGCCCTCCCTTCACGCGGATCACTGCTGTCCCAACTTCCCCACATCGCCGTCGTCCGACCTCGCGGCCCTCGCCGATCTGGCCCTGGAGCATCTGTGCGAGGGAGACGCATCGACGTCAACGTCGTCCTCCGATTCCTCCTCCCTCTCCCCACCCTCCAGCCCCTCTCCCCCAGACCACTCGCCGCCAGATTCAGCGGAGACTTCGTCTGGATCAAGAAGACGTAGGCGATCCCCATCGCCGCCTCGATCACCGCCCTCAATGTTCTCCTCATTCCACTCGCTGAGCGAGCTGGCCTTCGCCAATATTGCCCCCGTCAACTTCCATCTGGACCCAATGTTCGATCGATGCTCCACGTCCAATGTTCGTATTTTGAGATTGTCGGTTACGGTAGGGATTCCGAGGACTTCCTCTTTAGTTTTTGAATGGCGATTGGGGATTTGGGAAATGAATTAATCCTCCCCCACTTCCTTCCTCATCTCCTCCTCTCGTCTCCTTCCTTACCTACCTCTCATTGGACGCGAGGTGCGCGTTCAGATGTGGAAGGAGAGGAGATCGTAGAGCCACACTATGTAAACACAGGCAGTGACTGAGAAGAGGAGATGAGAAAAGGGGGTAGTAGAGATGGATTGATGGAAGGAGAAGGGAATGGAAGAGAAGGGACGTTTAGCCATTTGGTTCCTCCTCCTCCTCTTTTCTTCTTCCTTCACTTGACTTGCACCCCACTTCTCCTCCTACTCTCTTCAATCGGCTAGTTTGTTATTAGAGGGAGAAGGAAAGAGGGAAGAGAGAGAAGATTGTGAGAAAATGTGCGAGTGTATCGGAAAAGGAGAAGGGTGTTTGGGAATGTAGAGAAGCCCCAGAGAGCATGTGCAAGGGAGGTGGGAAAGATAGGGGAAAGAAGAAGTCACCTAGCAACAACAATCCGCCGGGGGATTTAAAGGAAATATATCTAGGAGATGAGAGTGTGATGACTAATTAATTAGCATAATTAGCTAATTAGTTGATTATTATAAATTGATTGCAGGAGACACTGATCGTGTGGTCGGAATCGGACACGACGGACCTCGCGCTTTCCTTCCAGGTAGGTATTGGGGAGGGGGTGTTCGTGGACGAGGAATGGTTTTTGCACACATGCTAAAAAGCGTTAAAAGTGATAACTTTTTTGTTCACTACCGTCTGCAGAAGCATTAGCGCTCTATTCGCTGACCGCATGATGAACGAGAGTTGTAACCGCACTCTTGCAGGAGAAGACGGGCTGCGAGGAGCTGTGGACGCGCATTTGCGAGGTGCAGGGCAAGGACCCCAAGGAGTGTGTGGTGAGTACGGTAGATGAATGGGGTACTGTAGTCAGGGGATGGGTTACGGTAGTTATACATAGGATACGGTAGCGAGAGGATTACGGTATGATAACATCAGGTCGGCGGCAACAATGAGAATGATGACGGTGAGGAGGGCGAGTCGTCCGACGGCGCCTCGGGCAGCGGTAGCGACCGAGGTAGGAGAGGTGTGGTCTTTGATCTTGGATTTTGTTTGTAGTTTGAGCTTGAGCCTCTGTAGCTAATAGTGCGTTTATTGACCTACCGACGGGAATCTCAGATGAATTGGTTAGGGCTCGATTCGTCTGTATTACATGCATCCTGGAAGCAAAGAGTCGCCTGGCTTTCGAACTTTTGAAATCTCGCTATCGCAGGCAACGGGTCCGGCTCGAACAGCGCGTACAACAACCGGGCGAAGATGTCCCAGGAGCAGATGCCGCCGTTTGAGATGGCACGACTTCAGGTGGGCGTATTTTGGATGATTAATTAAGCTAATTAATTAATCAATAATTAGTTAATTAATTAAATGAATTAATATTATCAGGAGATCGAGTACATCTTCAACCAGGGCGCCGGATCGGGCATTGCGAAGGAGAAGCTTGCAGCCGCCATCGAGTCACTTGAGTGAGTTGAGGGGGGGGATTTGGAGGAGGTTGTAGTTTGTAGTTTGTAGTTTGTAGTTTAGTAGTCATCACTTGGTTGTTGAGAACAGCAATTCGACAAGAATATTTGACAGGGGTTGGGTTCTACCTTTGGAGAATGCTTGAAGCGGGGATGTAATGGGCGAGGTCAGCTTGGAATTTAAATTTGTAAATTATTCGACGGATGGACCGCTGCTTTTCTTCTTTTAATTTGGTTGTTACATGTATCTTCACAACATTGTTCAACAGGGCGGGATTCTACCTTTGGAATGCGAGTGAAACAGAGATGTAGTGGGCGAACAAATGCAAATGGTTTCACTAATTGATGGACCGATTGCAGCTACATCCCGAAGATGTGCGACGTCTTCCGCATGTGTGAGGACATTGAGAACAAGAAGGTGAGGAATATTTTTATATACAAATCACTTCGGGAAGAAATTAGGTTTTTATTTTTAATATCGAGACTTCTCCTAATAATATTCATCGTCAGTTGTGAACGGATTTGTAGACACGGTGAAACCCAGATTGAAATGTTTCAATTTATAGGGACTCGAGTGCATCTTCCACATTTGCAAGCACATGTTCATGCTCAACAAGAACGCCATCATTGAGATACTACGTGAGTTGGATTTGATAATAATATTGTTATTTTTTTCGCCGCCGACCTGAGTTCTATTGATCCATGCAATCGTTAGAGAATATGAATGAGCAATGAAACCTAAACTATGAAAGTTGAATGTGCAATGGAAATTGTTTAGACTTGAGAACTTCAGATCAATTGAATTGATTCTGCGCTATCGTTAGAGCATATGGTGAATCAGTGAAACCTAAATGGTAATAATTGAATTTCGAAAAAATAATGCTAATTTGCTCTGTTTGCAGTGCACGACGAGCACTTGAAGGACATTATTGGCATACTGGAGTACGATCCGATCAATAAGGTAAAAAATTATTTAAAAATTAATAAATAAGTAATTAAAATTTAATTAATATTTTAAAATAATAATTTTTCAGGAGCCGAAGCCGCACCGTGAGTTCCTCTACGAGAAGGCGCACTTCAAGCAGATCCTGCCGATGAGCAACGAGGCACTCAGGTACGGTATCTTTTGGGATACAGTAGCCAGTTATCGAAAACCGCTCCTCTACCGTAATCTCTACCGTTCTCCATTGTGCGGTAGATTTGGATATTGTAGTCAGTTGGTGATAACCGCCTTCCTCTGGCGTATTCCCTACAGTTTCCATCTTGCAGGGACAAGATCCATCAGGCGTACCGGGTGCAGTACGTGCAAGACGTGTGTCTGCCCGCCCCTTCACTCTTCGAAGAGAACAATCTCTCCGTTCTCAACTCGTACATCTTCTTCCTCAGAGTCGACATCGTCACCATGGTACAGGTGCGGTAGCATTTATTGATTAGTTTGTTGTAGATTGGGCAACTACAGTATTGCCGGTTAACCACTAGGTGGTTAGGGAAAGGGAACCCAGTGGGAAGTGAACAACTCAATCTGACCGCGATAGATGGTTGATAAAAATATAATAAAAAATATAAAAATTGTTGATAAAAAACGCGGCAGATAAAAAAAAGCTTAAATAATACTAAGCGAACGGCGATTGCAGGATTCGGAGGATCTGATGTCGGCGCTGTTCAAGGAGCTCGTCGATCCGGCCTGCCTTCCCGCCAGAAGGAGGGAACTGTCGGCCTTCCTGAAGGAGTTGTGCGCCCTCAGTGGAGCACTCCAGCAGACGGGCACTAACAGCAAGGAGGCATTCTACAAGGTGAGGTTTTCGACTTTGGAACGGCTATGCGAATCACATTAATCTGAAGTAATTCGTTCGCACTAGACTGTTTGATGAGACACAGGTGTGACGGGTAGTTGGCGGATTGGTAAAGACGATTGGTGGAATGCCTGAACTACTGGGAATAATAAGCTTTGGTGTGGTGTTATAGAGGAATGGGTGGTAAAATTGGAAACAGATCATGCTCTCGTTTTTGGCGAATCGATGAAACATTGATGTATCGGCGGTATTATGAACTTGTCAAATCGCAGGCTCTGCTGAATCACGACGTGCTGCGGGCGATCGAGCCGACGTTCCGTGGTAAGGACGGACTGACGAAGCAGACGATGACCGAGATATTGCATATGGTGAGGACTGTAGAGAGGGAGGGTGCGGTAGGCGAAGGTAGCGCAAAAGTGAACCATTTTTTGGCAGTTGAAGTTGTGATCCAGGGTTTGTACAAGGTGGGGATATTTTGGTGGGTGCAGTGGTTGCATGTTGGAAGTACCAATAAATAAAGCTTGCGGAATACTGTGTTCTGCGGAATAATATCCGCCCTTCCTCAGGTTTCCGAGTACAACTCACAAGCCGTGCGCGAGTTTATCATCCAACAGAGCAAGGATAAGGCTGATGTAAGTTTAATCTTAATTTAATTAATTAATTATTTAAATAATAATAATAATTTTTTATTCAAATAAGAGGATTTCAGGATGACATCCTGCTGAATCTGCTGCTCAAGCACATCGTCACCGACCGCGATCCGGAGCTGTCGTCCGCGACGATGATGCTGCAGGTGAGCAAGGAGTTGATAAACGATTAAGGGGGGGGGGGGTTTAGAACCCGGTGGTGGTGGGTTACGGGCGTAACAATAATAGGCATGAGAGGAATTGAGCGAGTTGAAATTGAAGTCTGATTCAATATTTGTTGGGTATAGTTGAAACCTGTGAGAGTTGTGCTGCGGAGTTTGTACGAGAATAAAGCTCGGCACAGACATTTGATTTGGCTTCTGCTTGCTGCCGACTAAACTAAATTTAAATTGACTTTGACTTTCTATAATCTTTCCTTCCTCAGGTGATGCGACTGCTGCTCGATCCGGAGCACATGGCTCAGAAGGGGGAGAAGAATGACTTCCTCCACATCTTCTACAGCAAGTGTCTGCCCACTCTCACCACCAGTCTGCTGGAGATTGTCGATGGAGTGACCAAGCCGAAGAAGGGTGAGCATTCTTTGGTTGAAATATTGATGATAATGTGTGTATTAGGATTGGGTTAGAAATCTATTGAACGCTGACCGAGCCGAAGAAGGGTGTTCTAATTAGTGAAATTTTGGGACTAGTTGAAGTGGGGTTATATCAGCGGGTCTTATTTGAGAGTAGAGGTGTGGTAATGATCAGATTGTGGTTTTGGATTCGGTTAAACATCTAATTAACGCTGACTAAGCCGAAGAAGGGTGAGGAATTTATTGATGTATTGGGACTTGTGGATCTGGGGTTGCAATGGTAGGTCTTGTTCGAGAGTAGGGGAGTGAAGATGATTTATGCGTTGAACATGAGGAAAAAATATCACATTAACGTGTCTGTTAGGACTTCGGTTTCACGAATTCAACATCACGCAATGATCAAGGGCTCTTCGATACTTTCTTCAGCGGCTTTTTAAAAATAATACTCCCATCCTGTTCGCAATCAATCCTAATTGCAGACGACTACCACACGGCGAAGAAGCTGTCGCTCGTGCTTCGGCTGCTCAACTTCTGCGTCAGCCACCACGCACTCCCCGTTAGTTTATATTTCTATACGTTAAATTATTTTGAAATTGAAAAAGTACCTTCCCGTTGCATTGCCGCTGCAGCGTTCTGTTATGTCGGAATGAGTTAAGGAAATTTGCTAATTGCGTCTCTGCTGTTCGATAGAAATTTACAAACACTCAAAAAATTTCCCGTAACTTTGCCGCTGCAGCGGTTCCCTAAAGTTGGACAATGGTCGTTCTTTTGTTCGTTGGTGAATTTCTGTCTTGATAACAATAACAATCCCTTCAGATGCGCACATTCGTCATCCGTCGCGATCTGCTGAACAAGGTGCTCGTGCTGCTCAACAGCCGCCACCACTTCCTCGCGCTATGTCAGTTATTCCTTCCGTTGTATCGTATATGGTTGTTCCCTGAAACTGAGATGATCCGGGTTTGAAATGCAACTAATTCAGATGCGCTGAAGCTGCTGCGCAGCGTGATCCAGCAGAAGGACGAGTTCTACTACAACTACGTCACCGAGAAGAATGTGAGTGGCTGTTATTCACTTTGTGATAATTCTCCCTAGCTTGCTAGAGTAGAGATATGATGAGGCTGGAACAGGAATCATACTGCTATATGTATGTATTTTTTTTACCCCTTTACCACTTCGTCTATTGATACTCCTTCTTTCACGGTCTTTTCCTGAAACAGTTAAACTTGAATCTCACTTGTTTGTCTATTCTAAATTCAATATCGTTGCAGGTGTTCGACAAGGTGGTGGAGTGTCTGGAAGACAACGGGCGTCGGAACAACCTCCTCAACTCGTCCGTCATCGAGCTGTTCGAGTTCATGCGACAGGTGCCATTCCAGGTTTCTCGTCCACTTTGGAATGATAATGCAGTCCGAGAGGGGAGGGAGGGAAAGGGCTATGGTCTCTCTCGATTCCACACACTATCTCGCCTAACAGGGTTGCAGATTCGGTATTGGAATTGTCGAACCAGGCAAAAGAGAGAGAGATCATTGCCCTAAAAGGGGTCGATGCATCAAATGAGGGGCTTCTCCCCAATGATACGGACAATGGATCGACCCCCACAAGCTTGAGAGTAGCTGAGTACCGTGATCCCACTCCCAATGAATGTTTCCCCGGTTGCGGTTGACAGTTTGGTGTTTCACGATTCTTATGAGACAGAATTGTCAACCGTACCAATGGCTCTCGTTGCATTGCATGGCTATTGATTGGACCTTGATCTGGGAGCTAGTATCGATTGATTTACAGTTTTTAAATTTTCGATTAATTGCAGGAAGACATGAAGCCGGTTATCTACCACATTGTGGAGCGACACGGCGAGAGATTGAGCGCCCACAACTATGTGAAGACGTTCAGGTGAGCAGATTTATTGATGTTTTTTTGGGTGCGGTTATCTACGAATTAGTGTGAAATTTAGCACGAGTAAACACTTGTAGCAACGGTGGTGCGCGAGTGTGCCTGGTTGAGAAATTGAACTTTTTTTTTCAGAGACCTGAAGACGCGGTACGATCAGCACAAGAACAGAGAGGAGGAGCTGAGGAGGCAGAGGGAGGAGAGAGAGGTGAGTAGAAGGGAGGAGATAGATTTACATTCCAAGTCCAAGGGAGGGATATATTGCTTGATCTCTACACCATCACTATAGATATTGAGGATTGAGCGGGAATGTGCCGGGTGTATTTTCCATTTTTTTGCTGAGCAGGAATAGATTGAATATATTATTAGTGGGAGAGATGAGGGGATTGATTTGATGTTCAAGTTCAAGGGAGGGAACTATTGTTTGAATGTTTCCCGACCAGTGTACATATTGAAGATGAGATGGCAATGTGCCGGGTGCACTTTTCAGCGTTAGTAGGTCCGGGATTTATAATTTTATTATTTATTTCAGTCGGGCAGCAGCTACTCGCGTCGAGAGGAGGAGGAGATGCGATGGAAGTCGAGGGAGAGAGAAATGGAGAAGGAAGAGCAATGGTTCGATAATGATGATGATGAGGATGAAGAGGAGGAAGAGAAGGAGAAAGAGGAGAAGGAGAGGGAGGAGAAGAAGAGACAGGAGAGGAGCAAGGGTTAGTTATAGTTTTTTTTTGGGAGCAAAGCACAAATCGCTTTTCTTTGCATTGCGTACCGATAAGAGGAGGGGGTGTAACGCGAACACGCTATGGGATTCAAGGAATTTTTTTGTGCTTGTTGTCAGAGGAGGGTGCAGAAAATCATAACTGAATGGAGCCGTGAGATTATAGGTGGTGAAACGAAAATGATCAAGGTCGAAATGAGTAAGTGTCTAATTGGCGGCTTTGCAGCTCCGGGTCCCTCGCCGGGTCGCAAGTCTGGCGCCGAGCCGATGTTCCCGAAGATGAAGTCGCCCAAGCACGATGAGGAGGAGGCCGGCGTGTTTGGAGGTGAGGATTATTGATTGATTAGAAATATTTAAATAATGTTTTAATGAATAAAATGGGACTTGGCATATGTGGGTTGCAGTAAGGATGTATTGCTTCGAACATGGTTGAGTGTTCAATAAAGCTCTCTTTGCTGCCCCAAAAAATTACGTACGTGCACGGTGATCACGGGTTGCAGCATTGCTTCGTTCTCGAAATGCTCATACGTTTCAGTGGAGTTCCGAAATTTGGCCAGAAACAATCAAATACCAAAATCCCTATCCTGCAGGCGGTTCGACGCCCAAGCTGAGCTCCGCCCTCGGATTGGGCGCACTAGCCAACGCGCCCAAGATCGTCATCAAGGTGCTGCAGGTGAGCATGTTTGAAACAGGGATGATTTGTGTTGCAGCAGATGTATCACACGAAGTTGGCTGTGAATGTCAATCTTTTCAGCATCTTTTGAATTTAAGAACAAATATATTAGCAAAAGGATGTATCCAGTATCACGCTTGGAGTATCACTCGAGTTTTGTTGGGGATGCCAATGAGGTCAAAGAAGTTTCCGGTTTAAAATATAATAATGTAGACAAGGATCTCTTGCGTTTCACATGCCTTACATAACCAATCGATTGCAATGGAATACAATTCTGATAGGTTTCCATCGTTATAAACAATAATTTATCCATTGCTTGCAGAACGAAGGCACTCGTTCTCGCTCTCCCTCGCCCGGCACCGTTCCCCCTCGGGAAGACGAGGTATCGTCCAGTCACGAGGCCTCATCATCGACCGCCGGAGCGACCTCGCCCTCCGGCGCCTCCCAGAAGCGTCCCGCCCCTGCAACTTCACCGTCTGGCGACGTGCCAAAGAAGGTACGGTAGAGGCGGTTACGGTAGGGAAGAGTTTACTAGAAGACCTCGTATGATGACCAATAGTTATCCCTGTCTGAGGACAATTCGAATTGTCGTGCTGCGGATGCTCTGTGGTGGCTGATGAGAGTTGGATACTGTAAAGAAGAGGGATTGAAACGAGGTTACGGTAGCTCATCGATGATCGATCACCTTCTTCAGGGACTGGTGGAGTACGACGACTCGGATTCGGATCCGGAAGAGGCAGAGGAGGCGACGGAAGAGGGAGTAGGAGCTGCAGGAGATGATGCCGTCCCGTCGTCGTCCACTGGTATGTTGTATTCACGAGAAATCGCAGATAAAAAAAAAGAAAACAACAGCTTCAACTATGTTTGTGCAATAGTTTTAAATCAAAAGTAATCCATCTGATTTCTCGCTGCAGAGGCGCTACTAGAGAATGAATTACTGAGCGGGAGTGATTGATCCGGCCATAGTGTGATAAAATAATAAAATAATAGTTCTTCTTTTAGTATGAATTGGCCCATATTTTTTGTGGTGATTCTTCATTATCTTGTTTCAAAAACACACTTCCTCAGGCTCGCCAACGATGGACGAGACGGAGTCTGCAACAGCTGCGGCCACGACAGGCACGACAGCTGCAGCAGCAGGAGGAGATGGAAAGAGGAAGAGGGAGAGAAGAGAGGCTGAGGAGGATGTGAGCAGCACCAGTGGAGATGGTGAGTAGAAGGGGGGAGAACCAAGGGGATTGGAGCTGCACTAGGTGCTCATATTCCGCCAAGAGGTTCAGATGATGCTAGGGCGGAGAGAGATTTGATCAAAATAAAATATTTTTTGCATGTGGGGAGTTGATGCTGCCTTGATTGTAAAAAATCACTCAGAATTGGTCGATGTGGTCGACCAGGGAACTTAGCGCTTCTGGGATATTGTGAAAGCGCCAGTTTTGACTAGACTTCAATTGGATGCGGACGGCCTGTTTAAAAAATTGAAACGGCACACATATTGGTCGGTGATGGTACAGGGGGTGCAACGTGGCACTTTGGGGCTGCGCTGATATTACAATATTGAAGATTTGCTTGAAGTGCTGATAGTTACGAGGTCCTCATTTCCTATAGAAATCAAACTAATATTATCATCATGAATCCGCGGGCCAGCTGCATTAGTTAGTAAATGCGCGTTGCCGATGATGATCAAAGCATGACGCCTTTTGCCAATAATAGTTCCCTAATTTCAGACGAGCGCGACGCTGCAGCAGCAGCTGGCGCTGCGGGCGACAGCGGGGCCGCAGCCGCTAAGAAGGCGCGCAAGCGAGAGTCGACTGACGCGGATGATGTGAGCACGAAGAGAATACGCATCAATGATGATGACAAGGAAGATGACGTCATCACGCCTCCCGTCGACCAGCCCGTAGACGCCCAGTAGACTCCCGTCCCCATTCCCTACTTACCGTAATACCCTCCCCCCGCTCAGTTTGTGATAACACAATAGTTACTGGGTACAGCAGCCTATTCCCCTTCCCGCTCAGAGTCTAGTGCGCTTTTGTCCTCGTTTTCACTTCTCATCTGCCTTTTTGTTTCTATTGTCGTCCCATCCCGATTGCTCCCCCTTCACTGTATACTAGGTAATAAGCGGCTAAGCGAGTGCACGCTTGCGTCCGTTGTTTTTCATTTGTGTGTTTCTTTTATATGCTAAGAGAGATCTGTGCTTCTTATTGCTCTTGTTTCCCTTCCCTTCTTTCTGTCACTTGTATTTCTCACACGCCCAATGCTCCCTCACTCATCCAACTCTCCCAGATTCGAACGGGTCCCTGCGCGCTAATCGATTTTTCGTTGTTTGGATACCCGCCGGAAACTGTAGATCATCGATGATATAATTCCTGTATATGATACTGCTGTCAAGCTCTGTCTTACCTGTTTCTCATGTATTCCATGTATGATGATGATATGGGGCTCACCAAATCACATGTATGTCCCCACCGCCGCCGCACGCACGCATTTGCACTTCTCCCTACCCGAGTACTGTATCTAGACGGTAGGAATATCGACCAGCGAAACACAGCGGTGCGCATTTCTTCCCCTGTTGCTGCACATAATCACATCTCTTTCGAAACAATACTCGAATCACTCCATTATCAGCCCTTCTCCTTCTTCCCCGTGCCCATTGTTTCTCGTTCGTTTATTCCACTCGGTATTTGTATTCAAACATACAGCTCACTTCCCTTGTAGAAGACTCTTTTCCCTCTTCTTTCGTCTTCCTTTTTCAGTACACAAACACTTCATCCCCTTTTGACCATTCTATTACTCCTCCGAACAATGAACCTCATCCATCCGCCTTTTGAACTCACCCATCCTTCCGATTGTTGAGCTAATAAAACTAAGAAGTTTCTCGCCGCTCTGAGATCCCACAACTATTGTAAACCCATACACCACATATTATTGATTGATCCGTTTGAATCAGTTTTGTCGTTTCGTATTATTGCTCTTTCAGTAGCAGAGTTGTTTTCTTTCTGAGCACACTAGCGCTTGTACGATTTCGAATCGTGTCTCTGTCCAATTTATATATAGACCACCTCATTTCTCGATGCGCGCAAAATTGTTTACAATTATGAATATTTATTGAAATGTGTTGATTCGTTGCAAGGCATGAACAGGGGCAGAACACAGAAAGGAAATGATGAAGTACATCTCGGGAAAGGAAAAAGGGGTTGATTGGTATTTGGACTCGAAGACTACCAGAGATTGAATTCTTCTCGAGTCAAATCGGTATAACGACAGGGTGAAACATATAAGAAGGGCTTGCAATGTTTGACCATCTTTTCCCCAAGATTCAAGATTCAGTATGGTTCTGCAGCTGTGATTCGAAATGGAAAGAATTATGATTGATCATGCTGCTGATTTTATGTTTATACGGCACATGCGAGCTCAAACAAATTTCCTTCTGAAGTCGACATTTTCTAAACGAAGTGAAACTCATTCATTCCTCCACTTCTTCAACAAGAAATTGCTTCGACTCAGATCATTTTCGTGATCACTTCGCTTCCAAAAGGTGTGTAAGAAGGAGTTAAATCCCATCCAAGGACGGGGCCCCGATCATCTCATCGTTAATTTGCATTTCCATTACCCATTAGTCCTTTAGCCCCCGAGGGCACTCTAGTGCGAATTGGGCAGGCAACGAAGAACGTTGGGGAGTAATGACTCTCCTCGATTTGCGTGCTCTCTCGCTTTCTCTGACCAGACAAGGAAACCTTGATCCCTGAGAACGCAAAAGGGCACGAAGAAATTAAAGTTGAGCTGGGCAAAAAACGGAGAGCGCGTTGCGATGCGTGAGCGAAAGAACAGTGGATGAACTCATTGTGTAGCAGCCCCGCATCATCATCATCGAATCAAGGAGGAAACCTTGGACGCTATGACATGACATTGTAATTGAGTTGCTCCTCATTTCTTGCAGGTCGAAGAAGGAATTGTCTACGTTCAACTTCGCGTCTGTAATCTATCACAACCTGGTGACAGTACGCGAAATGAGGAGACTATTCACACAACAAGTTGCTTCGGGGTCATACATATCGAGACAGAAAGGGGGATCATTATTCATTCCCTCCCTTGGCTGCTCCTTCCTGATCAAAAGCCCCTCATTTCACCGGATAATCTTCACTGTAAAAGCAGCGATTTGGAGACGGAGGAGGAGAAGCGTTTGGTAAAGACCCAGTGTTCTCACAGAGCAGACAGACCGAAAGATCAGGCAAAATGCAGACAGTCTCTACTTTCCTCTCGCTTTCTTCTTCACACGCCGAGTACCACTTTTTGCCCCCCGTCGGGGTGTAAGCTTCCTGGTTTGCACTGTGAGTACGGTGCCATTGATCTATCTCCTTGATACTCCGAGGTCATCGGTCTCGCGCAAAATTGCGTGTTCCTAGTTGAAAGGTTGGCGAGGAGGCTAGGGAAAGCGCCCCCCCCCTCCCCAAACCGGGCGCTGAGGAATACAAAGAGGGGGAGCAGCAAGAGTGAGATAGCTCGTCGGAGCTTTTTTGGTGCTGACTCCGCCCCCTCCTTTCGGAGGGGTACAGCCACCTCGGGCTGTGCTGAGCCCTCGCATTTCATAAAAGGAGCAGTGGGAAGGGGGGCGCTACCGTATCCCTTCGTGTCGTTCATTCATCGTGCGCTCTCGAGTCGTGCGCTTTATTGCTCGCACTGACCCGCGGGGCTATCGAGCGTTGTGTTTGACCAAAGTGCAACTATTTTCATATCCCTTGAAGGCCCAAAGCTTATGAGATTCCACCGCAGACTAGTAGTAGTAGTCGGTGGGTGTTATTTCGGACGCCCAGTCCATTCTGAACCCTAGTCCGAGTACGAAATAGTCTTGATTATCCTACCGTATTCATCCGTACTTTGTATGATGCACGTTTCTGTGAAAATTTTAGATATTTTTCACCAGAAATTACTGGCATAGTCGATCCAATAAAGTCAGTTGTCAATAAATCCCCTACCATAATCCCTCTCCAGATGGCCCTTTCCTCCGTCGTTCTGTCCTCGGTGCTCGTGCTCGCGTGCCTGGCCGCCGCTGCCTCGGCCGCCGCCGACTCATGCTACATCAACGACTCGGGTACGGTAGTCTCACCATTGATCGACAATTATTTTATTGATTTGTGTGCTGGAAAATACACTTTATGATGCGTATATGAGATCCATGATGTGTTGTGATGTCGGACTAGGTCGGATCAGAACTGTTTTGCAATATATTCTTTGGCATAAAAGTTGCCTCTCGCTTCCAAAAGTTCTCATTCGACACAGTTCCAGTAGCTCTAGGTGCAATGTTGTGAAGTGATGTTCAGTAGAACATAGAAATAGTCTATGACGTCACAATCAGCCATAGTTCATCCCTTTGCTGCGACCTTGCAAGCGATTATCCGCCTCAAATTAACCCCGAGGGCGCAATTTCAATGTGCAGCACAAGGGCAGAATGGGAACGCGTAATGCCCTTCCAAGGATACGCAACGTAAATTAGCGCGATCTCTGAGAGTACAAAGGAGGAGTTTCTCTTCATCTCTTATGCTAGACTTAGACAATGATTATCCTATAATCGAGTATCCTTAGCCCACGAAATAATACTTATCAGTTGTATTGAGAAAGGGAACGCTACGGAAAGGGGATTCTTCATTTGACATCTTCGAGCTTAATCTGCAAAAACTCTTGTTGATCAGTAGTGAAAGTGATATTCTCTCTATTTTTCCACACACACACATCCTCGATAGCTGCGGGCGCTGCTGCGGGAACTGATTGCGGGGATTAGGGTTAATAGAGCGAAAGCGAGAATACTCGATATACAAGCAAAGACCCATGGGAAATCAGAACATATCAATGCAGAATTATGAACAGTTTAGGAGGTCACAAATTCAAGATTCTAAAAATTTTTCCTAGTTCCAAAATAATGCATCCATCCCCCAATTGCCTAATGTCAGTTAGCGATTCGATCCGAGCGAATCACTCGTGTCCTTGGTTCTTACCCTGCCATTTTCCATCTCTGCGATCAGGAATTGCTCGTGGGAGAAAATAACTCTCTTATTCGGAGCACTTAATCATGCTCTAAAGGGACTAAGAAAGTCGCCATTAGGAAACCCTTTCAAACTTTTGGAATGGACATGTTGTTTTTTTTGAGCTTATCTGTTCCTGCAGTTGGAGACTATGATAGGAACATTTCTCCTGAAGCGTTGTTGGATTTTGTTCGACACTTTATGACCTACCCAAACGATTCCCTGCTCAATCCCTTTTCTCGACTGGAATGGGGTGATAACAGAGCCAATGATTATTAGCAGCGTTCCCTTCTCACTCGCCTATCATTACTGGTCTCTGGATCCGGATTAGAGAGCGATGAAGAGTAGTGGGGCAAGGGGGAACGGAATATCGAGAGCCAAGCAGCGAAAGTAAGTGACTGTTATTCGTCCCCTTTCACTGCTCCATTGCTTATTATGGTGCGAAATGAACGCGTAGTAGCCTCGGGGGCTATTGAGTAAACTGTTTTGGAGCGGGGGGGGGGGGGGGACTTTGACCAGACGAGGGAATATATTAGTGTGTATGTGTCAAGGGCAGAGGTTCCTTCCTGATCTCTCATATGTCCGGGTTCACACGCGATAGGCGACCGTAGTATCTTGACTTATGTGACCTGTTATGCCATCCTTGATCGAGGAAACAATGAATGAATGTGAACGATGTAACTGTCGTGCTCGTTTGCAGGTTAGACACGACGAGTTAGTGAGGGACGTGAGGAGGATTAGAGATGGAATGGATGGGTAAATGGAGGAATAGGAAGTGCTAAGGACGCGCTGAGAATGAAAGTGAAACTGTGCATGACAAAGGCAAAAAGAGAAGAAGAGAGGCCATATCCGATCCCCATTTTCGGTTGCTCATTTCCACGATTGAGGGAATGGGTGGGGGAGCGTTTGCGAGGTTAGAATTGTTGTATGAATGATATGAGCAAGTTTTTAATCCCTGTGCTCAGCAAACATCGACTATGCATCCTCTGTGAAACTCGAATGTGAGAAGGTTTGAATTTGAGAAAACAATCATTAGATGATCATTCATCTACCGTAATCTTCACAGGTTTCACTTGCTGCGACAAGAACCTCGAGGCAGCGATGAAGTCCGCCATGTCCGGTCGTGATCTCCTCGCTTCCGCCGATGATATCCAGAGAAAGGCCGAGAGGTACGGTAGACGAACCATCGAGAACTGAGGGCGCTGGTTTACAAATGACTGCTTGAATGCAAATCGTGACCTATCGTTGCGTTTTCTTGATTCAGCCCTGACAGAGACTATCGATTTGAAGGTTGATGGATTAATTCAATTTTTCGTTTTGGAGAGCGATGACGAATCGAAAAATATACGCAATTGATGCCTTGCGTAGAAACCGTGAAGCATAGTCAAACTTCGAATCACGTTCTCGATAAAGATGAAATTCATTTTCAGATCACTCGGAGGCAAGTTCGAGACTGTCGTCGCTCTTGACGATTTCGCCTACAAGTCCCACTTCAAGGTAACGTAACCTTCCAAATATCGTAATACAGGTTTCTAACACCGTAGTCCCCTTCTAATTTTGTAGTACAATAGTACAAATTTCTTAATCAAAAAGTACAGTTACTTATAAGATACCATAACCCGTCGGGATACAGTAACCTTACCCCCATTTCAGGAGGGCAAGACCTGCAAGATCGAGAGGAACGGACAATACGCGCTCGCTTGGCAGCCTTAAGTCGGTCGGCAAAGATCAAAGATCAAAGATCATCGACCATCTAGAGAGATCGCAGCCCGATCTCATCACTAGCTTGTCCACCATCTACCGTACTCCATTCCCACCCCAGTCACCGGTCATATTCGCCCACCCTATTTATATGCTGTGCTTATTTATCTCTCTGACTTTACTCGTCTTTCAAGGTACTCCGCTTGCTTCGGATAAATGTATGTTTTTTCCTAGTTTGTTTCGATGCGGATATAAATGCAGATGAAAGAGTGCTGACACCTTTCCGAAGTTAAAGGAGGCGTATCATGAAAAATTAGTTGATGTTTTTGAGAACATGATCCGATTGGAATCTAGAACGATATTAGAATCCCGAAGTTTGAAAGTCGTACATCCATTTTAAACCGAGTTATAAGCATTTGGCTGCGTTCCAAATGACCCTGAAGATCCGGCAACGAGCGAGAGAGTATGCAAAATGAGGAGAGCGCGCCCTCTCATTCCTCACTTTGCATAGTCGCCCGCGCGATTCGTGATACGCCTCCTTTAACTGTTCTAGGGATACTACGTCATGAAAACGGCACCTTTTTGCTATCAAAATTCCGGTAATAGAAAGATGCAACTATGCAAAACTTGAAAAATAAGAATAATTTATCGCTAATATTCTAAGTTGCATTTATCATACAGGCGGAAAGGTATGCGAGAAGCGAATAATAGAATTACATGGAAAGATCGTTCGTAAGTATTTGCATTCACAGTCGATGGCTTCAATACTGGCGGGGTACCCGTGGATGGTGCTTACTCTCCTGCAGCCTAACCCTGCTGCTGGGGTCCGGGGCCCTGCTGCGGCTGCTGCTGCTGCGGGGGCTGCTGGGCTCCGTTGATGGGCTGAGCGGGGAAAGGCTGGTAATAGGTCAACTGAGCGGGGCCGGGTCCGGCGACAGGGGCCGCCTGTTGCTGCTGAGGTTGCTGCTGAGCTGCGGACTGGCCGGTCGAGAAGGACGGGCCCTGGGGCGGGGCGTTGCCCCCCTGGGGGCCTGCCGGGCCCTGGGGGTATCCCTGAGGCGGCGGCGCCTGCTGCCCGTAGGCAGGAGGTGCCCCGGGGGAGGAGAATCCTCCCGAGGGAAAGCCTCCTGCCGATGGGTCAGCCAGCGGCGAGGGGAAGCCGCCGGCAGGCGGCGCCTGCTGCGCCGGCTGCTGGTACTGCTGCTGCTGAGGAGGAGGCGGTCCCTGCTGCAGGTTGGGCAGGGCGGGCGGCTGCGCGTGCTGCACGGGCCCGTTGATGGTGGCGGCGTAGCCGCCCGCGCCCGCGGCCGTCAGGTACAGCGGCGAGGGCGGCGCGGGCCCAGAAGGAGCTGGTCCGTTCTGGGCCGGGGTTGAAGGAGGCATCGGCTGTTGTGGGGAGTATTGCGGCGGCGGGGCCTGACCGGGAGCCGATTGCTGCTGGGGCTGCTGCTGGGGAGGCTGACCATAGGGAGAGGGAGCTCCAGGCTGTTGCTGCAGTTGTTGCTGGGGAGGATACTGGGGTCCATATCCGGGTTGCTGAGGTTGCTGCTGCTGGGGAGGGGCGTACTGCGGAGGGGGCTGATCGTACTGGGGAGATTGCTGAGGCATCTGCTGGGGCGGATACTGGGGTCCATATCCGGGCTGCTGAGGCTGCTGTTGAGGTGGGCCGTAGGGGCCCGGTTGCTGCTGCTGGGGTGCGAACTGCTGCTGCGACGGGTCGTAGGGAGCGGGCACTGCATTCGGGTCGTAGGGGGGAGGCGTGGGCAGCGGGGCACCCGGGGCTGGGGCTGGGTATCCTGGGGGTGGAGGCGGCACGGCCTCACCGGGGTAGACGGGCGCGGGTGCGGGAGGGATAGGGGCTACAGGAGGTGGAGGGTAGAGAGGGGCGGCGGGAGCCACTGGCATCACCGGTGGTGGAAGAGGTGCAAGAGGTGCGACTGGAGCGACGGGAACGGCGGGGCCGTAGGCGGCAGGAAGGAGAGGGGCGGCGAGGGGAGGAGGAGCGAGAAGGGAGGGAAATGCCATTGGAGGAGCGAACATCTGCAATGGAGGAGTAACACAAATTTTGATTTGAATGATTTTTTAAAGGCAGCTTCACACCACTTATCGAATTAATCCTGAATGCACAATGTATGAAGACATGATGAAACATAACGTTTAATCGTTACGAATTCGTGAGTTTCGGTGCAAACGGTTACAACTTCACCTAACCGTTCCTTTCCGCCCCATGTCTAAGTTCATGACGGAATTTAACATGAATAAACGAAAAAAATATCGACCATAGATCAAAGATAAAAAATCAACTTACGGGTGCGGCAGCGACGGGCACTCCCAGACGGTGGTAGGAGGGCGGAGCGGCTACGGCCAGGAGTGGAGAGCATAGACTGAATTAATAGGTAAAGTAAAGAAGCTTTGCCGCAACCAAGGCGATTTTACAGTCGTCATGAGGTGAGACGTCACGCCTGGTGGTGTAATGAATATCAATAATCGAATTGCCGGAATCTAAAGGGATATATAATATTTTTTGGACGACCGTACAAAAAAAAGAAATCTCATTCGGCGAGAATGGAATAATTATGAGGACAGGTTGAAGCATATTCTGTTGAGATATGGGATAAATAGGAAAATGCAATGAGCACGTTCGAGCACAATTGATCTCCCAAATAGTCTTCTTGATGTAAATTATTAGTCAACGCGCAATGAATCCGCCGTAGTCGACATGCCAAAATACGTTTTCTTAGGATACGTTTCAGGTTGTCGTTATCTTCTCAAATGTTTTTGGTATTTAATTCCGTATCCAGTTCAATTGTATACACCAATAAACATTAAAAATGCGAGCACAGTAACGAGAAAAATAAACGACTCACAGTAGAAGGGCGGCCGATCGAGTAATCATCTCTTCCTCCTCCTTCTCCTCTTCGGCTTCACTCAAGGAAGTCTTGGACTGTCCATGTCCCCAGCCCCCTTAAATATCTCCCTCGGTCGACTCCGCCCTCGATGGCCCCCGCTCGGCAACTTCTTACCCTCGTGGTTATCCCCCCGGAAGCAGAAGTTTAGATGGAAGGGAGAGAGAGGGAACAGGCGGATGGACTGGTCTCCGGAGATGTCAACATATGAGCAAAGAGTGTGAAGAGAACGCGCGCGCTCGTGAGGAGGGGTGAGAGAAAATAGATCCCCCAAGGGGAGAGGAGGGAAGCCTATTAGATGGTGATTAGTTGCGCAAACGATGAGAGTGATACATGGTAGACGTCGTGCACTTCCCGGATTGAGAACCACGAAGAACGATCACGATGGACGAAGGAGAATGATAGGGAGGAGGCTCTTCTTTCCAGCTCCTAAATGCAATCTAGTGTCCATTGCATATTCTTCATTATGTAATCTTCAATCGTTGATCTTCTCTGAATGGACAGATAGGAAGAATAAAAAGATCTCTGTTGCCTGAGGGAGGAAAGCATCTTTTTGTGGTCTGAAGAAAGGAATGGCTTGAAAAACGCACTTGACGATGAGCTAGAGCAACGTTCTGAAAAAGTTCCGAAAGCTTGATGAGGGGAGTTTCCCAATCATGATCTTTGATTGTTGTTTCGTTGTGCCATGATAACAAAATGAATAGATATCTTGGGGATGGATCCACGTGTTCCCTGTCCACTAACTGTAACAACTTCCGAATAAACATGCATCTCCTATTCATCCTCCCTCCGTTGTCGCTCTTTCATCGTAGTTTGCTCGGCCTTTCTATTAGTATTGTGAGCCCCTCTGACATCCAGGAAGCAGTGTATGTAGACTGTTGATTGGAAGAAAGGCAACTCACCCAAGCTCACTTGCTCTCTCAGGTTTGCCATAAGAATCGAGAGATCAAATGAAATGGTTAGAGTCAGATCAGAGCTTGCGAAACGGAACATACATTCTTCCCTCCCCCGAGGGTAGACCGGAGCCCCCGAGAGAGAGAGGGGAGTTCAGACAATAGCCCCCCGAGCCGATTCCACTCGCTCACTCGTCTAACACGTACGAGGGATCACCCGGTGAATGTTTGCCCATGCGTGTTCAACCTGCGGAGATTGAGTCACAGGTAGAATTCGTTCGAGGTGGGGGATATTATGGAATACGAGCTGACTGAATTTCATTATCGCATCATCATCGTCTTCTACTATTATGAAGTGATTGCAACATATCTGAACTCTAACTTGTGTGTGGCTACGCGTGAGATGTGTGAACAAGAGTGAACAATAGATAAAAAATCAGCTTTATTCATTTCACCTTGTTCAGGCGACGCACAATTTAGTGCAGTGGTTCAACAATCAACTCTCCTATTTGCCAGTCACGCCGACCACGAACTTCCGTAGTTTTCTCTGGGCGTTCAACGCTCTCAGTTCCTCAGGCGTGATCAGGACGTCGAATCCTCTGGCGCCAGATGGGAAGGCGTGAGGCTGCGCCACTCCGGCGTCCTTGACGCTCGCGGTCGCTGGCGACAGCGCCACTGCTGCTCCCGTGGCCACCGGCGCCGTCGGGAACTGCCGCAGCTTGAGCTTCTTAGTAGGCGCGGGCGCCGGCTGCGGCTTCAGTCCGGCGGCCGGAGCGGTCGCGGCTGCAGCTGCAGCTGCAGGATGGGCGCCGAAATGGAGAGGGGGCGGTCGCACGAAGGCGTCAGTGTCGCCGGCGGGCGCTACCTCGATGGGAGCGGAGTCGACTTCGGAAGTCTCAGAGGGCGCGGGCACGGGATGGGCGCCGAAGTGAAGGGGCGAAGAGGCGGCCGGTTCGAGGTCGACTTGGAACTCAGAGGCGGATTCCTCCTCGAGAGCGGCTCGTTGAGTCTCCTCGAAGTCCTCCTGAGGAGTGTTACGGGCGACCGTGTGAAGAGAATGATGGGGATGAGCTCCGAACCGAGGACGGTATGAGCGGAACTGAAATGAGGGAAATAAAGAAAAAATAAAGTCATCTCGTTATTCGCCAGTCCGGAGGACCTAATCTCTTCTGCCGACTTTCTCTACGATGTGAAGGAATATGTTTCTATCTATTTCGTGTTTCCGACGTTGTGTAGTACCAGGTAAATGGATCATCCATAAGTTATACTCTAATGAACCCAATTCGAATAGTATTCACCTGAGGTCTCGGGGCGAATTGCGGGAACGAGTGTTGGGGTCCGAATCGCTGTTGGGGGAAGGCGCGCTGTTGGAATCTCTGCTGAGGGAATGCTCTCTGCTGGAATCGTTGCTGGGGGAATGCGCGTTGCTGGAAGCCGAATCGTGGAGGGAACGCTCTCTGGGGCTGCGGCAGACGACGACGCAGTTGCTGAGCCCCACCGAGTCGATGACGACCGTACTTGCCGCCAGCTGCAGCGGGCGCTGCCTCGACGGGAGGAGGCGCAGGCGCTGCGGCCTCGGCTCCAGCCGATGACTCAGCTCCACCTCCTCCTCCTCCTCCGTATCCTCCTCCACCACCGCCTCCACCTCCTCCATAAGAAGGCGCAGGAGCGGCAGCTCCTCCACCTCCAGAGTATCCGCCTCCTCCTCCTCCGCCGCCTCCGTATGAAGGCGCGGGCGCTGCGGCTCCTCCTCCTCCTCCTCCCGAATAGCCTCCACCTCCACCTCCGCCGGATGAGTATCCACCAGAAGGCGCGGCAGGAGCAGGGGCAGAATAGCCTCCACCGCCACCTCCCGACGAGTATCCTCCACCTCCTCCTCCGCCGCCTCCGCCTCCAGAGTATCCTCCGCCACCACCTGCAATGCAATATGCCATTAAACGGGTATGCAATGTGCACGTTTTGAACAAGTCAAAACAACGAAACATGCCGAAGATTCTCACCAGATGCTCCTCCTCCTCCTCCATACGATGGAGCGGGTGCAGCAGCAGCAGCTCCCCCACCGGAATATCCTCCTCCACCTCCTCCGGAAGAGTATCCTCCCGAGGGTGCAGCAGGGGCAGAAGCGTAGCCTCCTCCACCACCTCCTGAAGAGTATCCACCACCTCCTCCGCCTCCTCCTCCTCCACCAGAGTATGAGGGCGCGGGAGCAGGAGCAGGGGCTGAGTATCCTCCTCCTCCACCACCTCCGGACGAGTAACCTCCTCCACCTCCACCTCCTCCACCGCCCGAGTATGATGGGGCAGGGGCGGGTGCAGGGGCAGGGGCAGGGGCTGAGTATCCACCACCACCTCCTCCTCCTCCGCCTCCAGAGTATCCACCACCTCCTGAGGGTGCAGGTGCGGCTCCACCAGAGTATCCACCGCCGCCTCCTCCTCCTCCACCACCACCAGAGTAACCTCCCGAGGGCGCTGCGGGTCCGCCTCCACCTCCACCAGAGTATCCTCCACCAGAAGGTGCAGGGGCAGCAGCTCCTCCACCGCCAGAGTATCCACCTCCACCTCCTCCGCCTCCACCTCCGTATGACGGGGCAGGGGCGGGCGCCGGGGCTGCGGCAGCTCCTCCTCCATATCCTCCACCTCCTCCTCCGCCACCTCCGTAGCTAGGAGCAGGGGCGGGGGCGGGAGCGGGTTCGGGGGCAGGTGCGGGCGCAGCGGCTCCACCTCCGTATCCACCTCCACCTCCGCCGCCTCCTCCTCCTCCATACTGTCCTCCACCACCACCGCCTCCAGCAGAAGCTCCGGCGTCGGCTGTAATACATTAGTTTTTGTTTAGGGACTACATAGTAAACGATTTGAGCCGCGGATATCGGATATGATATAGTGGAAAACAGAATGAACGCCCACCAGATGCAGATGCAGAGGCTTCAGCAGCGGGAGGTGGGGCGGCTGTAATTGTAGGAATTGTTACCGTCGCCCAAATCTCTATCATTCGACGCTGGGTTATCAAACTGAGAGCAATGCCGTACCTTCGGGCGCGGGTGGTGGTCCCTGTTCGGGGAGTGGGGGAGCGGGGCGTTGCACTTCCTCGCCTCCAGCAGAAGCGCCGGCTGACGCTGCCGCGCCGCCTCCGCCTGTAACTCGATTTATATATATACAAATTGAGACAACCACGTATGGGATCACCATTGAAAATTGCCTTATCTAAAGGACCTTATCGTATCTTGCGTGAAACTTAGTATGCATTGATCACTGAAGGGCGAAAGATCTCGGAATGAAAGAAAAAGTACCTCCTCCGCCGCCTCCGCCGTACTGTCCACGAGCTACGCGGTGTGCAGCGGCGTCCTTGCCCATGATGGCGACGGGCAGTAACGCGCTGGAAGGAACGGGTAATTACCGAATATAAAAAGTCGCAGAAAAGGGGAAAAAGAGTATATTAACAATCGCAAAAGTGTAAAAATCTAATAAAAAAGTTAAAACTAACCACAGTAAGAGCAGCTTTGTGGGAGTTGATGTCCTCATCTTGAAGAAGAGAGGAAGTTGAATCAAGTGCCGATTCCATTGCACCCCAGCCTTTTATACTTGAAGCGGGGGGTGTGCATGATACATTTTTGTTGGTCAAGAGTTGTCATCAGGAGCTGCGGGGAGTCGAAACGGAGTGAGACAGGAGCGAAATAGTGGGTGATTGGGAGTAAATTAGCGGAGGGTTGGGTGAGAAGGGTGGAGGTAGTGAGAGTGGGAAGTGGAGATGGAGCGATGAACGAGTTGTCAACCTCTCACTTGTTGGAGGTGTTTTACGCTCATTGTTGTATCCCTGCAGGGTTAGGGAGACGATAGAGTGCGCAGACGGGAGAGACTTGTCACTATTGGTCACTTGTCGATTAGCATGGGGAAAATAGCATGGTCTAATGAGAGAGACGGCACGCTGTAGGGGGCCGTTAGTAGTGCGGTAGGAATGCTTGAGGTGTTGACGTGTATATTGATGATACGCATCTAAACTGCGGAAGATGTTGCGGTGCTTAGCACATTCTCAAGAGACTGTAGCGAACACAATAACATTACACACCTTCAGACACTTTCAGACATAATTTGATGCGCTTTTCATGTGAAAACTGATCATTGTTGATAGATTTTTTCTATAAATTGAACTAGTCGTTGGTTTGTGTGCCTCATTTCCTTGATCTCAGAGATTCTTTGACTAAACAGCGTGGAAATTCTATCGACATGCTTCCCGTGATACGCATCTAAAGCGCGCTGATGCGACACGCTGATTAGCAAATTACGAGACTATAGTCAGCTTAGGAAGGTGCATAATTGAATAACAGAAGATAATAATCGCCTACGCTTACCAGTGTACAGTGTATGCACTTTTTCTATTTGATTGTGAGAACTTTTAGGCCAGAACATAGAGTTTTCAGTTTTCACACTGTTTTTTCCAGATTGCGTGATGGTGCCCACTCGGAATTCTTTCTGGAAAGCATCAAGGAACTTTTCTTCGGATATCGGAATCTCAAGCATCTGGCGAGCATATTTTATTGATCCTTGGGAATGAAATCTATTTTTTGAGAGAGAATCGGGAATTCTATGGGATACGCTTCACAATTGTGATAAAGTTTGCGGAAGAATGATTTATTTGATTCTTGCCTATCTTCGTTTATCTATGAAAACAATTATTGTCTCTCTGATATTCAATGAGGTAGTTTAACTATCACTTCAAATTTCCAGAGAATATTCACTGATATCCACAGATGATTTGCAGATCGCGCGTTTGTTCCTCCTCTCCACTCATCGCCAAACGGAACAGCAATTTCCGGAACAAACCCATTCAATTTCATCCCCGACATCTGTCAGGCATCTTCTAACGAGTCTTCTGCTCTTGATGATTACTTGTGTAACGACTTCGAACTGGAGGAATGGCCGGGAAACAGTTATGTTTCACCTGTTCGACATGAATGTGAATACCTGAGATGACCAATACTGCTTTGCAAAGTTGTGAAAAAATTACGAAAATGAAATCGGAGAAACTGCCCCAGTCTCTTTCGCTTCCAACAGCCGTCCTCCCTCCACACACTGCTTTGTCGATCAGACATCGCGAGACAGCACACTTACCAAGGAGACGAGGAGGAAGAGGCCTCCTCATCACTTTCCCACATCTGTTGTTGCCTTGTCCTACCCCAGCTCCAGCCCCAATTCTCAGCTTATTCTAGCCCTTCGTCCTCACTTCTTTGCCCGAAAATATAGCAGAATAGAAGGAAAGGGAGGGAGGGGAATCGATAGAGGACTGGCCTGCCTGCTGCCTTCTAGTGTTATGTGTGCCCAGCATTTCTTCCCCTTCTCCTTCTCCTCCTTTCTTCTCTTTCTTCCCCAACGCTCGTTTCTTACCCCTTCTTCCGCCCTTGCGATCCCCCCATGCGGAATATTATAGCTGCAAGCATGCGCTGATACCCCCTCCCCTCTACTTTCAGTCTGTCTCTCACATTTCATATTTGGCATGGAAATGGAACGACATGACTCCTTTTTTCGCATTTCGCGTGCTCGCTAGGAGAATTCTTGAAATGAAAAGTTTTTCGAAGCTCATACCCCTATATCATATCCCCAAAACCAACCAATCATTTTGGCGTACTATGAATCTCATTGGATTCCTCGCCGAGCGAATACAATTGACGGCTTTGAATTGACGGCTCTCTTCCTCTCCGTCCTTCTCAATTTCACTTCTCCCTCTTTTCAGTCGTCCCTCGTGCAATGCTCCCGCTCTTCCTGCTATTCCACAACTTTTCCCCGTCAATCACAGGTAATGTTTTCCCTTTCCATCCCTATTGTTGTCTCTATGAGCGCAAAACAATGGAAATAACTGAGAATCATCGCATATTTATTTCTCCATTTTTCCGTATTTTTCACAAATAAGGCAGAGAAGAGAGCCTGGCAAGACAGTAATTAGGTTAGCCGACAGAAATCAAGAGCTGTTTGTCAACGGCGTCGAGCGAGAATTAAGTGAATGAGAAGTGGACTTTAGACAAACTGCTCTCTCCACACGCTCTCTAGTCAGACAGATGGATTGAGAGAGCATGTGAAATATTGAGAATCCATTACCCGAAAGACCTATTTTCTTACGGGGACAGCGGGGCTCGTGGTAAGAATTGTGGTATCGCTGAATGCAAAGGAGGCTTGGAGATCAAAGGCAATACTTCTCTTGCAGACTCAATAAACGACTCGGAAGTTCTGCCCCGCAAATGCTACAGCTGCTCATCGACAGCGATGGATCTTCGATGGGTCAGTTATTCAGTTTGACAGACGAGCAATCTAGGGTGGTTTTGAGATTTACATTTGATCTAAATGATATTCGCGGAAGCTCTTGGCACTTTGCTTGGTATGTGAAAAAAGAAGATGGTTATGTATTCTGAACGTTCGACAGCTATTTACATTTTCGTTCGCTCTTTTGTTCCAAGCTAAACACGCATTGTTCCCTCTAGTAATTACACGAGAAAGGAAAGCGACGATCAAAGAACAAAGCAAGAGGCAATGTCCAATTTGGACTACTTTTTCACCCACAATCTCCCGAATGCATGCGGAAATGAAAGGCGGGGTGCAATTTCCGAGCGGGGATTGGGTGTTTTCCTGTTTTGAATTTCAATAATAAATTGCAGCCGAAGGACAAGGCGAACAATCTGCTCTACCTATCTGAGTTCCCGTACTTTGCCAACGAAAGCTGCGATCAGGTGAGATAATAATTTTTTTATTAACATTTGACGCAGTTGCATACTAAATGTGCACGAATTTGGCGGCGTTTACGATAGTCGTGAAACGTATCTGAGAATAGGGTTTTTCATGATTTCCAGTCTTTAAATTTAGAAAGCTCTCACAGAATTCACCAATGAAACGTTGTTGTTGTTCATTCACGTAGTTCATTAAATACAGCATATTTTTTGTGTATTTTTATGTCCTGAGCAGAGACGCAACGAAATGTAATGGACCTATCGTGTCTTACTGATTCGATGAAACATACTCGAATTAGTAGTGATTAAAAGAATAATTAGCAAAATTATCAGGTTAAAAAATTATTATCAGGTGAAGAACCTCCTTCCGGTCGTAGATTGTGCCGATTCGTACTGTGTCAAGATCGTTATCAAGGAACCGCCCGCCAAGAGGGAGGCTTGCGGTGAACAAATTTGTTTATTATTTTCGAAACTTCCAGTAAAATGCAGTTGGTTGTTACTTTATTAGACGTCGTCGCAGTATTCGTAGCAGCACAGTTGTTTATAGACACTAAAAATCGCGTGTTCCCTTAGTATGGCTAGCTGGAAGTACTCCAATCAGCCCAATTCAGTGCAAGGCGGAGCGGTGGTTCGTGACTGTTGGAGTCGCGTCATGCAGAATACGGAGGGAGAGTACTACTCGTTGAAGCCGAAATCGAAGAACAATGTGGTATGTCGTTTCCCATTCAAAAATTCGGTATGTTTACTGTGTTGGAAGAAGATTAGAGAGACATTTTGAGACATTGATAGTTTCGTTTCTGCTTTTCTATCAAAGAAATAAATTAGCGAATGGACAGGCCAACCCCTCCACTAAGCTAGATACTTATTTTAATTTAAACTTTTTTATTTTCATTCTTTTTTTCCTTTTTTCTCCTTATTCTCGCATGCCTTCCGTTTCTTCCTTTATAACATAAGAAGAGCTCCCATTAGAGTAAAAGAAGCGTTATCTCACTTTCACATGATCTGTCGTCTATCTCTGACCCCTAAGATATCTCTGAGAAGGAAGAGAACTTGGATCTCCAAAGATTGCGAGGATGGAGATATTGAGTAGTGAAAAAAAGAGGAGTGCTGAACTTCTCGGAAATGGATGGAAAAGTGGGACTCGAGAATCGTGAGAACCTAGTGTGATAGGGAAAGAAAATAGCCGGAAGAGCTCTGAAGGAAGTTGTCGATTGTTACAAATTCTGCAATCCCTTTCGATAACATTAGGCCACCTTGCACGGAATTTTTTTTTATTAGTAAGAATCATGAAACGGCTCTTACATATTGTCCTTGGGTGAACTTTTTAGTTCCCAGAATTTTACATAGCGTGATACGAAAAGGTGTAAACTAGTCTCGTCTAAGGCGAGAGATCATGAGAAATGGAGAGAGTCAGATGTCAAGATCCCTCTGATCCCCAACTCGCCGTGTTCTCTGAATGTTCTCGCGTGTCGGCCTCTGCTTTCTCCGGCACAAACTAGAATGGCTAACTACAAGTTGGAGGTGTGTTAGGCAGGGAAAACGCTTTCCCGAACGAAAACTCTCTCACATGACCGAGAAATTTAAGAAATCGGGAAATTTGTAGTATGTATGCTTCACGTGGACTACAAAGCTGAGAGGGCCAAGTATGTTCAATTCCAAGGAGGAAGCCGGTGAAATATCATAAAAACCTTGCAAAAGATGCACAAAGCTGATACTGACGCGGAACAAGCAAATAATGAAATGGAAACAATAGTATCATTGTCCTTCAGATTCGTCTCGCAGAGGATGAGGAGGATGATCATGCCGTTGGGTACATTTACACCTGTGAGGTAAGGGAAATTGAGTGATTTGAAGGAGAGTAGACAGGCTCAGATCAGTTTTTTTAGTACACACTAGGATTGCTGAATCGATGTAGAGATATCCTCGCGCGCGCTTCTCGATAAGCACTAGGTCGGAGAGAACTATTTCGCATTATCTTCTCCGGCATAACAATTGTTTGGCGCTTCTGAAAGTTTTATACTTCGAAGTTAACGTATTGTATCAATTGAAATTTGCTAATCATTTTCCAGGGCTTCCTATGCAACGCCGGTATGATGGAGGCGATGACGTTGTCTTTGGGCTTCATCTACATTTTCGTCGCCCTTTTTCTCGTCTGGATATAGGCCCCGTATCCTTGTTGCCATCACCTTGTAGGCTACAGTATCCCCACCACCATGTCGGAACTGGGAGAGTTATTTCTGCTGCAGGTCTCTTGCTACAAAAAGAAATGGTCTCTCTCGGTTCGCATCGCTAACAAGCATATCTCCTAATCACAATCATCGTTTATTTCTCTTGGATATTCAAACCAGTGAAGAATGAGCTTATTGATTCCCTCCCTGTAGATCTCCACTCACATTTCTCACAGTTCGACGAGATTTCGCACCGTTTGCTCTATTTTCAGCCGCCAATATTTTGATATACTCTCGCCACATATTCCCAGTGCTCTTGTGTGAATTTTATTTCATCATGATTTTCACTTTCCCCGGAGCGACTATCATAATCAGATAAAAAAACGTTGTTTTATATCCTGATTATTATCGTGGGCTGCCATTGTACAAGCAGATACAACCATACAGATTCTTGATTATCGCTGATTACGGAACTCTCTTATCTTTTGTCGGTGAGATGAAGTATGAGAACACACGGATTGAATAAAGACTGATTGCTTGATTGTTGCCGGTTACGGTAGGCGTTATTATTCCCACAAACACACGCCTAGGTGATCTCTTATTCAGTGATTACATGGGAGCTGCGTTCTGCAGCTTTGTCTGCTCAGCATACTGTAACTAACTCCACATTTGCGCTAATTATCATCCTAATAAGCATAATTGGTTCGATGAGCGCTCTTCATTACGCATTGTCACTTGTTTTCCTAACCGACGAGAGAGCATGCAACACGAGGAGAGTACTGTTCAGTAATCGCAATTTGCCAGGCGTAATGACGACTTACCTCTCCTTTCCACCCTCTCCTCATTCCAAGCACTCTATCACACTGGCTGACCAGCTACAGATACTGCGGCAGGGGCAAAACATTCCAGCTGTACTATCTATTCAGAGAGTGCTACTTACATTTAGTACGCATCAATTGCCGCTTCGAAAACGGGAATCGTATCGTGGATTTATCAGGGATGAACTTAAATGTGCAAGATATTGTTGATGAGATGTGACGATTTTCTTGTTCCACCTTGTTAGAAATTGTAGGCTGCAGAACTAATGATGTGACGACGCAAAACAGTAGCAGTTTTTGCTTCCGTGTTCTTCCTTTTCTCTTCTTGATTCCATATTGTATTCACTCTTAGCTTCGCGATGAACTAATTCGGAGTTATCTGGTCGAGCATTTGTAGTAGAGACCCTAATGCGTGGAACTTGGCTATCATTCAACAGACACACATCCTGAATATTGAATAAATCTGTAAATCTTAGCTCCACGAGCAACATCAAATCAGCGCGTTGAGGTCGCTACTTGCACTCTGTTTGAAACACATCCAAATCGTACTAGTCCGATAATTTCCGACTACTTTTTCACGCCTCTCTTTTCCGCTAGGGTCCAACGGCTACTTTTCACACACTTTCACAAGGGACTTTCGATGGCTAGATATCATGGAATATGGAGAGACACGAACTTCCCCCCTCTTTCCCTTCACGCCTTCTCCTTCTATCAATCAGTTGTCAGGGGCGACGAAGGGAGGGGGCAGCAGCAAGGGGTGGAGTGTGGAGAGGGGAGATTGAAAGGGGGAGAGGGGAGATAGCCTCTCTATCTCTCTCTATCTTGAATGGAGTGCCTCCCTCTCGAATGGATCCGTAATGAGTGGCTGACGTGTTGTTGGTGTCGCATCTTGATCGCTTTTTGTGACTCGGTTCATCTTGCTTTATCTGAGTGCCTTTTGTTCAAAGTGTTGGCGCATTTCGGGTGTCCAGGATGATGTAAACACAGGGTTGCTATGAGTGTCACCGCCAGAGTGCACGCGTACTCTCAACGTTGCCTAATCCAAATTGATCCGGATGTCATCATACCCGCCGATTTCCTGACATTTCCCTGATGTGAGCAGGTGTTTTCGAAATTGCCCTGTAATCAGGAGGTATTGAACGGTGCCCCCTTCCTCCAAGCTCCTTTTTCCTCATATTATTCCAATATCCCCTCGTTTTCCTCATGTCTCATATTCTCCTCTGATTGATGAAACCCTTCCCTCTCTCAGGTCTTCTTCCGAGGTCGACAGCTTGGTGTGATAGACCACTCGCTTCCTCAACTCGGCTACCGTATCTGACCTACCGTAATCCATATCGACTACAGTAATGAAACAAAAGAAGGAAGTGCCGATCAAATTGCCTCCACTCACGCAGAAAGACGCCGCCAACAACAACCACATACCGTAAGTTGCAAGGATTCTGTATGCGTCGGGGTTACTGTAGAGTACTGCATTGATCATCTCATGCGTGATTACTGTGTACCAGAGTACGGTAAGCGCCGATTAGATACGGTATCTCATTGATTGATATATTCACTACGCCGACTGTTATTCTCGTAGAGTACTGTAGTCGACATACCGCCTTTGATCTCTGGCCGCCGTCCCTGCGGGATGCACGAGAAATGATGACAGAATGGATGAATCAGAGCAGAGGACGATGATGATAAAAGGGAATGTCAGATGCCAAAGATAAGCATTCTGGTTATAGCCGTGGGAAAGGGCATTCGTGGAACTTATTTTTTTGCAATCATTAGTCGACATACTGGCTTTAAAGTTTTACCGTATCCGAGCTACCGTAATCTAGATAGGACTAAACTCAATTCCCTTTCAATGGCCCAAAAGAACAGTGTGAACTGTCCCCTTTGATCTTTTCTGAATCTCGAAGACTTCCTGTAAGAAATCCTTTCAGTTTCGTGAATCGTCTCTCGGAGCAGAACGACAGCCCACTCAATCAAACCTACACGATCGATACGACGAGAAAGATGAGACAGGAGGAGTTCACGATCGATGGTGAGTGATTGTTACGGTATAAAAATTTTTTAAAGTCAATTGATTTTAATTTCAATGTTTATTGCTCCGTCTATTGCTCCAGATCGCGTTCACTCCTGCTTGTATTCATCTTGAAACTTATCCAAGCACGTTCACTCAGAAAAGTTAATTTGGATATGTTTCACAATCGTTATTTCTTCTTGGACAGACGATTGGGTATTGATGCATGTCGAATCTCTTTTCGCAATAATAAATAGATAATAATAATACAGACGCCGTAACCGGGTTCAAGCCTCGCGCGCGCTCCTCGTTGTCCTTCAAACTCTCCCGCTGCCGGAGCAAGGAACCGTCCAGGTTTGATCTTTGATCTTTTACTGTTGATAGTTGGAAGACACTATAGACGCTGAAGCTATCCTTGAATGGAACGGGGAACCTCTTGGACATGACGTCAGAAAACAGATATTTCAGTGAATTATCGATTAACTCTCGATTTGCCTTGTTGTTTGATCTTTGACGGGATTGTTTATCATTTAGATAGTTTGTATCTTGGGGAAATGTCGAGAGGAGGAGGAAAGTATAAGATACATTTATCTGTTCTAATCATCTCAAGAGTTCTTTGTAATTATTCACGCGTAGATACTAAAATAACCGGTAACATCATGCAGCAAATGGATTGTACCGTATGCAGAGACCGCTCTCCTCCCACGCATAATCAGCCTATTGTATTATCTCCCTGACGTGCTTTCCACCTGTTTTGTCGTCTCGAGAATATAATGGGAAAGAACTGACTCACACAAATTAAATTGACAAGTGGTTCTTGGTGGCAAACAAGGGCTCATTACTGGATTCCGGGTATGAAAGCCGGGAAAGATGCTCAAAGTGCACTTGAAATTTAGGCGATATTCGCCACAGACAACTCATTATTGATTTTTTTCTCGACAGACCTGCTAATTTTCTTGGAATGCTATAATCACTTTCCCGTTCCCATGAAAATTTTCCCAGGAGCGCCTAACTCCTGGATCTTTGCGAACCTAGTTAGCAATTCGATTTTTTATGTGTAGAAGCCTGAAGAATATCGATCACCAACAGTCTCTTCGAGATTATTTGTTGCGAGTGAAACCTAGAGGAACAACTAACTTTTCCATCATTTTACATGGGAATTGTATTAGTAAATAATTTCCCACTTTCAGTCGCACCGACCAGTCTCTCTTCTCTGCTTCGTGCAAACTGCCTCGTCTCAGTCAGGGAAACAACGGCGACTCGAGATCGTGCACTTTCAAGTGAGTTAAGGGAATATCAGAGGGTAGAATCCGTTTCTGTATTCCGCATACTTGTTATGAAGGAAATCGTAATTATTACACGGCTCTGCCTCCATAGTGAACATTGCTTACAGTAGAAACTGAGAGTATTTGGAAGCACTCTTTACTTTTTCTTCCTAAAAAAGGAATCAGATTTTGACCATTAGAACAGCATTGAATATCGTCCGCAAAGTGCACGCCCTGATAATTCCGATAATTGACCACGACCTCTGTTATTACAGTGCGTACAGGTGGTATGTCTAGCATCTCAATAGGCTTCCTGATTTCATACGCCTCCGCAAACCATACAGATTGTAGTGCCGCCCACTGAATGGATTCCTTTTGATTGCGTAGCGACCACCCCCATTCTACCGCAACCGGGAATTAGTCGTACAGTGCGAAGCCGGCATTTAGGAGGGATAATTGCCTGTTTGGCGGTTGGTCCAGCACAAAGGACCCGGCTACTGCAAAATATAGTGCGACGAAGCACCTCTTGGTGCTTCTTTAGCTCGGGAAGATAATTTATAGGGAAATTATTTCATCTGTTACCCAGCCTTAGCGAATGATTCGAGATTACCTCGTATTGTTCTTGTTGTGAAGCATAACTGAAACAATCACACAAATTCATTTGTTAGAATCACGAGGCTTTGCATCCAAAAGCCCTAATCAGATAGCCAGAAAGCGTGCAAACTGAAGAGTGCACTTCTTCTTTCCCTATTCACTAGAGTTCGAAATACGGGTAATCGTCTCTTCATTTTGCACACTCTCTCTCGTCTCTCTGACCGGTGAATAGTGTGAGGAATGAAGTGACGGCGACCCGTATTTCGAACTCTGCTATTCACCTGCTGAAGTCAAGTGACTCGAAAGCACATAAACCTGCACTCGCCGCAATCAGTAAAAGGCCATCGCACTGTACTGTTTGAGCAGAAGGGCGTTGTGACTCGTGTAGATTGCGCAATGATTTTCGAAAATGACCCTCGGATTCCCGATCCGGGCAAAACAATATATGCCCTTCCACTCAAACAGTACAGGTCTAGAGGTCACAGAGTATAGTAAACAAGCAGTTGGTGTAGTATTTCATCATCACTAGGCAACTGCAAATCATGCAGGAAGAAAATTTAAATACATTCCCTATTTGCAGGCCGTGGTCGCGTGCCCAGGCCGACCTCTCCCAGTACAAAGAAGCACTGAAATGATCAACAAATATAGTTTCTCTAACCTCCACCTAATCTCAAGATACCTCTTACCCCCGTCCCTTCCCTGCTCCATCATGTATACTAGGAATGCCCAATTTCCCATCTCTCACCGGTCAACCATAGAAAGAGAGCTTATGACACGAGAGACCATTACTCTTATCTCTCGTGTGTGTAATATTGTACAGAGTTTTCGGCCCCATATCTGTATTTACTCTTACCCGGATTGTGAAATGTTGATAAAGTGAACAAGTAACGGGTTGGTACGCATGGGCGTGATTTAAAGTAAGCTATTTTTCAAAATCTACTACTAGTTTGCTATTTACCTTTACTATGTGCAAGAAATACATGGCTTGAGGAACTTTTCATAAGAAGGAATGATGGAGAGATTATGGACGACATTGAACAACGAACGAAGGGAAGAAAAGTGTGCCGATAGCGTTTGAAAGAACCGTTATAGGGGCATTGAAGGGGCATTTTAGGGGAAAGGAGAGTGGATGAAAGGAGATAGGGGAGAAGAGGAAACGATGAGGTGTCATCGAGAGAGTGACCAATAGTTCCTTATCAGTCTACGCTCTGCCTCGTCTGATCGAGTGCGCCCTTCTATTCTTCCTTGTCTTCATTTGAATCCTTCAGATGAACAAGTTTCCGTAATTTCTCAGTTTATCCAACACGAATCCATACATTTTCAAGTACATTTATTACCAATTTTATTGATTTCCATTCTTCCTTTCAATATAAATTGGCGCGCCTTTGTTGAAACTTTTCGCGAAGGTAAAGTGAAATACGATTGCATGGATCACATCTCTGATTCGAAAAAATATGCAATATTTGTTAAATGCTTGCCGGCACGCCGATTACTTGAACACTGATCGGCGTCTCTTCAATGTTTATATCATTTCGTCGGCGTGCTAAAACGAGAAAGAATGAGAAATGAAGAGACGCTGCCCAGTGCCGTTTACTTCCTGTCTCGGGTTTAGACTTTCAAAGTCAACTAGTAAACAACTAAACAACTAGTTGCTTTCGAGGTAAACAACTAGTTGTTTACGAGGAACTAGTTGTTTAACCCTCTCATTTGCAACTAGTTGCGAATTCGACGCGGCTGCGCCCGCTCGCACCGTTCGAAACAGCAAGAATGAGAGTATGAAATTCAAAGCAATTAGTTACGTGATAAACAACTAGTTGTTTAACCGATAAACAACTAGTTGAATAGTGGGATAAACAACTAGTTGTTTAATTTTGAAAGTCTTCTCGGGTTACCGTGTAGCCGTTCGGTTTACAATTATCGAAAATGCAAGAATAGTAAATGATCGAAAATTGCTTATCGGCGCTTAATACTAGCCGGCACGTATATTACTCTCTTCCGGATTATACCGTGTAATCACGCCGCCTTACAAGCACCGCAGTTTTGCCTCACTTGTTCGCACGTGTTGACAAAAATATTGACTTTATTTTGTTTAGCAAAGACTATTAATCAGCCATTTTATTGCCCTGATTGAGTTGCTTCACTAGTCAGTGAACTCTTCATCCCCTTTATTGTTTCCCCAAAATTTACTGATATTCTTCTTGGGTCCTTATTCATTATTAAAATAATTATTATTCCACGATGTTCGGACTGAACAAAACTCGTCGTTCAATACTTTATGATGAGGTTGAAACATATTGAAATTGGCTTTTCAGATGGATAATCCGACGTTCTCGCAAGAGGAAGAGGAGGCGAAGAGAAAGAAGAGCACATTGCAGACGACGGCCATTGAGATACCGTCAGACTTATTTTTGCATTATTTTTAATCATTGATTACTGATACTGATTACGAATCGTAGCTGATTATTGACTGTGGTCTAGTCGAAATGTTCTCTTACTGAGATCCAAATATGCTTCATCGATGGTTGAAGGTATCAGTGAAGCAAAATATTTCGATTCCTGTGAGATATTCGGGAAAAAATATAATAAATGACTGTGTACATTCCACTGTTGATGATATTTTCCCCATGAAATTGTAGTCTAATGTTCCAGCGAGCCCAACTGCTGCTGCTCGTGGACACGAATCTGTGATGTGATGGGCAATCGACAGGATCTCTTCATTCAGAATCTTCGGCCCATGAAGATCCCTTTGATCCACGTAAGGTTTAGATCTGATGTCGGTCGCAAATAGGAGGAATATGTCCAAATCTTGACGAGATACGAGCACTAAAAATAAGATATTATCAATTTCAGACAACCCAGAAGCTGGCCACACTCCAAATGGAGCTCGAGAGGGGTATGAGAACGTACGAGGAGACGACGAAAGCGAGCAAGAGTGTGCACCATCTGATAGCACGAATCAATACGATCACGAGTGAGTGGGTTATGGTAGCTGTGAATAAGGTAGTGGGCATACTGTTACTTCAGTAGTTTCGAATTTCCGTCATTCAAGACATACTTTCTGAAAGATAGTTGTACAGTCACCAAAAACATTTTCAATAAATGTGTTCGCGTATGTTTCACGACACGATGTTAACACCTAGCGACACATTTCTTCGATCATTGCTTGCAATAGAATAGATAATCATTCCAATCAGGCAACGGTGTGCTCAACGTGCCGCCCGATGAGAATGAAATGCTGCGCCAGTGCGCCAAGGATCTCGCCGTGCTGGCCAGAGTTATCGATCAGGTATACGATTACCGAAAGAATAGAATGGTACCGTAAAATGGTATTCTCAAAGGTCTTGTATGGGAAATTTTCATATATTAAATTTAACATTATCCCAAAGGTGTGGCCAGGTAGACAATATTCTCTTTTTTACATAATCACACATTCCAGTTGATCCGTGAGGACGAGGCCTACCGTCAGTCGCTACGGGATCAGGGCCAGCCAGTGATCGAAGCGGTATGGTAGATTATTGATTGACCGATTAGGGTTCACAGACATCCCCCGCCATTCCTGTAGTGTTGGAACATTCCTCATCTTCTAGTTTAATGTTGAAATATGCTTCGTAGATATACCAAAATGCTCAACAATTCAATATTTTCTGTAATTATCAAAACATAAAAATTTTACCAGTCTTTTGCCAATGGTCAGTTCAGGTGACCACTTCCACTCCTGGCTCTCCCACAGAGGAGAAACCATTCGAACTGCACGGTCGAGAAGTGCGACACACTGCTTCAGGAGGATCCGCAGTCGATGAGGTTCGGTTTTCTTCGAAAGACCTACTGTAATACTTTCATGAATCTGATGTACTCTTACTGCAATGATTCCAGCACTCACTAAAGGAGCGCATCGAGCGAAATTCGGAAATGCTGGAGAAACTGCTCAAGTTCGTGGACAAGAAAACGGAGAGGAGATGGTGGTTGAGGGATGTGATCAATTTCGCGCAGGTGCGTGGAATATAGTTCCGACCGTAGCGTTAGAGGAACTCCTATCCCTATGTAGAGATAACACAGGTTGAAAGTCACCAGGTCTGGAGTGCTAAACATGATTTTTCAGCTAGTGGTCAAAGTAGCCCTGTTCATCTCTGCTTCAATCGCCGTCTTCTATCCGAGTGAGCAGATCTTCCCGATCATCACACTCGCACTCACGATCGCACAGGTACTGTAGTATCTGGAAACCGATGGTTAAGATAGGTTTACCGGATCAGAATGCGTTATTCTTATCAATATTGCGCAAAATATGTTGACCCTGCACGAAGTAAGAGAATTCTTGTGTTGCGTAAAAAATGGAGCTATATTGTATTCCTAAATTCTCACTTTCAGGGCGTAATCGAAGTGATGGACCAGTACTTCCTCAAGAATACCACTCCCGAAGACATCAAAATGCACGTTGTGACCACTCTCTCGGCTGCCTCCGGGAAGGGATGACTAGATGGACAGACCCATAAGCAGGTCATCATTGTCATCTGATCAATTGCTTTTATTTTTTGAAACGCGACCGACCGCTACATTGACATCTATGTCATACGATTTATATAGTGTGCTATCTGAAACATATCGAGATTTCTGAATACACAGTTATTTGTTGTACCTATCCAATTTCATTCCGACCTTCATTGTTATTTATATGATGACTGAATCAGCGTTTATTACGTTGTAACATTTTTTATCGAGAGATACGCTAATGCTAATGCATTGAACCCTTCTTTATTCCATTAGTAACATGTCTGAAACATAACGAGATTGATTTGCCAACTAATATATCTGTTGAATTAGAACCGAATTCGTTGGCTCACTAAGAGACTATTTATTTCAAACTCATTATTTCATCTGATATTATCATTTTATGACAATTTCTACTTTGATGAAGATTGTATTATATACTAGCCTTCTTCGGAGGCAAGTTCCTGCGGAAGGCAGTGTCGCACAGCGACACGGTTGCCACGCGGCAATGCGAATTTATCAAGTGAAATTGTTACACAAAGTATTGCGAATTAGCCAAGTTAAAGAAGGCTTCCCACGAATATCTGGCTAACTGAGTTCTCGGTGTGAGGTTGTGGGCCGCTGTTACCCGATAACACTTTCGAAACTCCCAAGTCACCATTTTTCGTTTGAACCGAGTTATGATCAATTGGCTGCGTGCTAAGTGACCCTGAAAAGCAGGCAACGAGCGAGAGAGCATGCAAAATAAAAAAAAATCAAGAAAGAGTCGAAAGAATTGAAATGCTCATAATAGCTTGATGCAAACGCGAATCCAAAAGCTTGCCAAAAAAATTCGAAAATGTGCATCTCTCTCAATCTCTCTCACGGCCGATCTCTCACTAATTATCGCATCTCTTTCCATTCTTCTTTACTCTTGCATGGAAGTCGCCTCAGGCCCGCGTATTCTGATATTAAATTCATTAGTTTAGCATAGAACAATTTTTAGTGTAATTCCCAATAACATCTACTTTCAAAAAAATTGCCTTTTTCCTTTGAGCGAATTCGCGCTTACAAGGGAATGGTCACAGGGCAGGTTAAAATTACCGAAAGAGACCCATGGGGTGCCGAAGGGGACCAAGTGGACAGCTGATTTCAGTTTTCAAAAAGTTCGCATTTTTATTTTTATTGGAGTTATTTAATTAAATAGTTTACGTGTGATTCTGCGTGCGCTTCGTCGTGCGCTTCTCAGTAATACTTGGTCCGATCGGTGAGGGGAAGAACCATGACTTCCGTGGCGCAGTAGGGAAGCGCCTCGCCTATGATTTTGCACAGCCTGGATCGATGCCCCTCCAATGCTCTTTGCATTGCTCTCATTGCTCTTTTTGTTATGTTCAGGAGCTGATTTTTTAGATTGATTATTCAAAATTTTTGCTGTAGATGTTTATGGTGACTATCACAGTACGCCAGAGAGGGAGACCGCGGCAAATCATTCCTCATGATTGCTCGTAGTGTGGAGATTTCAATAAACTGAACTGCTGTATTGATTGTTTTCATTCAGAATCACAAGAATACGGTATGATAACACATTTGTCTAGAAAAAATCAGCTTCTGAACATAACAAAAAAATGCAAAAGAGGTATGCATTGGTGGGGCATCGATCCAGGCTGTGCAAAATCATAGGCGAGGCGCTTCCCTACCATATTTTTTGCCCACCCCGGTAAGTGGACGAATACAAAAATTGGCCGGCGAATTATTATTTTTAAAGGGTGAAAAAAGAGAGCCGTTGCCTCCATTTTCTATTAAAATACGGCTCTACCGTAATACTAATGTCATCATTAATTTTCAGTACTATTGAAATATTTCACCTATTTACAATAATAATTCACCGGCTAATTTTTGTATTCGTCCACTTATCGGGATGGACAAAAAATATGAAACAAGAAACAAGAATATTAAGCGCGAATTCAATATGAAACAAGAAACAAGAATATTTTAATTTTAAAAAAGGGAATGGTCACTGGACAGGTTAAAATTACCGAAAGGGACCCATGGGGTGCCGAAGGGGACCTAGTGGACAGCTGATTTCAGTTTTCAAAAAGAAAAATTTTTTTTATTCAAGTTATTTAATTAAATAATTTACGTGTGATTTTGCGCATGCGCGTCTCACTTATAATTGGTCAGATCGGTGAGAGGAAGGGGCATGGCCTCCGTGGCGCAGAGAAACCGACTTGCTTAATTTTAGCGATTTATAAGGGCGAGAAATTTCACAAAAACTGTTTTCGACGTGACGTCGTCTGGAGCCAACAGAGGCTCGACATGAAAAATGAAAGTGCCCATCGTCATCAGCACCCTCAAGAACCCCGAATCACGATGTTTCAGAGAATCGACATTTTTGAGCTGTGCCAACCCTTGCTCGACTCTATCGCAAACGGCCTCATCTGTGTATTGGGATCTTCAGCAAAAGTACCGAACTGACAAGTGATCATAAGCCATGATCAAACAGATTCAAGTCAAGAGCTTTCGTGTGAAGAGTCAAAGTGGAGAATAGAGGAAAAGTTTATCTGCTCAGCTTCTCTTTCTTTCGTTATAAGTGCCATTGCAATAAGACTAGGGAAAACTGAATACAATTTTAATTTAGTGTCTAGCCATAAGTTGGCGCCGCAAGCTAACTTACTCAGAATGTCTGTAGATCGAGGAAAATAATAGTTGGGTAGAGAAGTGAGAGAGCGCTGATCTACATTTAGTACACGTCGTCATCGCGTCAACAAGATCAACAACAATTGGATTAGAAGGATTACAATGAAGGATTGAAGATTGAGAATAACAAGACATCTCATTTCACTATTCATCCCCCTCATTTCCCTATTCGCGTCTGCCTATATAAAGGCGTCGCCTCCCCTCATTCCTCACTCTCGTCTGGAGATAAAGCAGTGATTCTCTCTCTCGCCCCGTCCTTACCACACGGCACACAACTATAATCTTCTCAGGGCGAGAAGCAAATCATCCAGCAGCGAGGGTTAGAGTAAACTCACGAATCATATGAATAGTTTTAGATATAAAAACGAGCGTCCTTCGGACGCTCGCAAACCGCTTCGTTGCTCGCGCGAGGCGAAGAATGAATGGGCTAAATGAATTTATTCCGTTCGATTCTGTCCTCCAGAAAATCGAAATTTCCCTAGGTATATTAGAAAAAAAACTAGCCACCTCCGGAGGCTCTCCCTCCGGGAGCACACTTCTAAAAAAATTGCAATAATATTTTTACTTTTTTTTTCACTTTAAATTTCACAATTTTATGTCGTGTCGTTCTCGGCCATAACATGAAAGTTTTTCAGAATAATTTTACGGATTTTTTTGGGCCCAAAGCCAACTCTCTATCTCATGTGGGTGCATACGCCAGAGCCGGACACAGAACCGGAAATTTCCTAAAATTCGGCTTCGGCTTTTAAAATTCGGCTATTGACCGGACACCGCAAATTCTTGTCACCAGAGTATGTACCCACTAGGGTTGCAAGATCAATACCAATAGTATTGCATGACCTTCCCTCCCTGACTCCGCCCCTGCAATACTCTCGCAAGAGAGAGGGAGAGATGGGAAGAGGGTGCAATTCTCTCGCACTCTTGCAATAGTATTGCAAAACTGCAATACTCCCGCACCCTCTTCCTCTCTTGGAGGCGAGAGGAGGGGAGATGGGAAGAGGATGCAATACTATTGCAAGAGTGCGAGAATATTGCACCCTCTTCCCATCTCTCCCTCTCCTTGCGAGAGTATTGCAGGGGCGGAGTCAGGGAGGGAAGGGCATGCAATACTATTGATCTCGGTATTGAATCGGCAACCCTAGTACCCACTAGGGTTGCAGGTTCGGTTTCGAAAAAAAAAAACCGCAACTCTCCAATCCCTTTACCCTCTCTTTCGATTAAAACCGCGCGAGAGAGACGGGCTCTGTTCTAGTTATGGGGGCCCATGAAAATTATGGGGGCCCATAGAAATTACAGGGGCCCATGAAAATTGTGGGGGCCCAAGAAAATTATGGGGTCCCATCCTGGACCAATAATTTTATGGGGGCCCATGAAAATTATGGGGGCCCATCAAATTTAGTTTCAACTATTCATCAGAAAGAAGTGAAAATCGAATGTATTCTCTCTGAAAAAAATGAAGTTATATTTCAAATTTGAACACATTTCTGACTTCTGCATTACTACTGCACCAATTCCACTACGACCAAAATCACCTGCCCTAATCGCATAACTTCTGAACCCACTACCCCTAAGCCAGCTCGAGCCACTCGCCCTCGTCGAGCTACGAAGAATCATTATGAACAGAGTTCATGTCGCTGTATTTTTAACGTCTTTTTGTTTCTTTGAATATCATAAAAAATTTTCACTTGTGTCTGATGAATTAACTACAATTGATAATGGGCCCCCCATAATTTTCATGGGCCCCCATAAAAATATTGGTCCAGGATGGGCCCACATAAATTTTTTGGGCCCCCACAATTTTCATGGGCCCCTATAATTTCTATGGGCCCCCATAATTTTCATGGGCCCCCATAACTAGAACAGAGCCGAGAGACGTTATGCAAAGAGGGTGCGGAGAAACAGCACCGTCGTGGTATTTAAGAGTAGAGATGGTGAAGGACGGGGGAAGGGAGCGCGGCGTGGCGAGGAATGAGAGGAAGGGGAGAGATGAAATGGCCAACCCTTCCGGAAGGGTTTCGAATCCTTCCGGAAGGGGTAGATTGGGAATAGGCCGTTTTCGATCGTATGACATCGGATTTTCTTAATAATCTGCATACCGCTTACGTAATCATTATCAAATCGATTTCTAATCATTTTTCATCAATTGTCACTGAATTTGCTCCCCTCCTTCGCGTTTTAGTGATCACATGCGAAACATTAATCAATTTTTTGGTCTCCAAACGCAACTTAATAGTGGCCTGAATGATCACAGATACAATTAAAGTCCAAATGTTGCTATTTTAGCCAAATTTAGGGAGGGACTGCTAAAACAATGAAGTACACGTCATGCTAACAAAATATAAGTGAAATGTATGCAAAGTGACTCGATCATGCACATTCTAAGTGTCTAAGCTCAAACCATGCTCAGGGACAAGAAAATCGGACGTCAAACGCTCGAAAACGACCATTTTCCATCTCACCCCTTCCGGAAGGGAGGCCAACCCTTCCGGAAGGGTTCACTAATTTCCCTCTCCCCTTCCCTCATTTTCATTCCTCGCCTTGCGAGGGCGGCAGTCCCTTCCCTCTCCCCTTCCTTCACCATCTCTATTTAAGAGGAAATGAGGGGAGCAGAGGGTGCGGAGCTCCGTAACCTCTTTGCATAACGTCTCTCTCGTGCGGAAGAGAGTGAAGAGAGGGGACAAAGGGTGGGATAAATCGAAACCGACTTCGTTCCGGCAACCCTAGTACCCACCAAAGGTTGGTTGATATAAATTGAGTTTGAAAAATCTAGTTCCTGGGTTGCTTCATTCTCTCGCGATACCTGTGGTAAGTAGAAGGCGCCTTTATTATTTGATAACACTTGGCACTTGAAGAAGAAAGAGAGTGGGTAAACATTTGAAGAAGAAAGAGAGTGGGTGGTCCAAGCTAAAGTGAGTCTCAGGAGATGGATCTCAGTTCGCAAAGATCTCTCATTTCTCTGACTTACGAGAGATAAGGCATAATGGAGAGACCAGAACATTTCTGCGAGTTTTAGAGGAGGGACAACTGACAGAAGAGGTGAGGTTCCTTTATCTTTTCCCGTCGCTACATGCGATTAGTAGAGGATAGAGTTTGCTCGCCACTTCGAAATTTTTCATCAAGTAGTACGCGTAGGTATTCTGATAAATTGCATGACCACGCGTCACGAGGAGCCGAAATGTTCAGTTTTCGGCTCTGTCGGGGTTTCAGGGTCCCTAGAGAATTTCAGGGGCCCATCAGATGTTCTGAATGATTGGTCTGATCTGTGAATCCATGATCGTGTTTTATAATTTTGTGTTTATTTCTCAAATCACGCCCGTTTCGATTGCTCTTTCATTTCCATGTCTTTCAAAACTTACTTCTTCCACAAGATAATCGAGCTGATGAGTGGAATCGCAAAAAATCATTTTGGAGATCTCTCTAAATTTTTTATCTTAATCGGGCCAAAAAGGACGATCGTCCCTCCAAGGCACTTCGGTCTAAATTTTCCAATACTAACTCGAATATGTAGAATCTATAAATGAATTCAAAAGTTATCAGATAGGTGTGTCTCAGGAGAAATTTTATTCTGATTTCGAAAATGATTTTTCAAATTTTTGAAACTTAAAAAGCTTTCGAATTTCTTCCGGTTGAACAAAAAAGTTCAGGATATTTGGCATTTATTTGGCCTAACCGGACTCTGTAGCGGCTCTGGAAGCTGAGTTATAAAATAGCCGGCTCCGGAACCGGAGAATACCTAAATGACGGTTCTGGGACAAAAGTTCAGGTATAAAAGTTTGTTCGTCTACAATATATGCTACCATGAAAGTTCAATAGAGAAAACTCAAACTTCGGGTTTCTGCTTCCTCAGGTGGTTTTATATTAGGCCTTTTGCGTAAGAAGAGTCTGGTACAGCTCAAAAATATCAACTCTCTGAAACTTTGCGATGTAGGGTTCTCGAGGGTGCTTATGACGATGTACATACTCATTTTGGTCATCGACGCCTCGTTAGACGACGTCACGTCGAAATCGATTTTTGGCCTTTATTTCAATTACTGATCAAGCTAAATTTAAGTGAGTATGACCCAAGGGTCAGAACTTAATGATCACGACGGAAAATATCATTGAAACGATTACGGAACATATCATTTAAAAAAATTTCATTATTTATTTTGTAAAATGGAAACTACAGTGAAAACTACAACTCCGCTAACTACAGTGCACAAGTGAAGAGTAGGATAAATCGGACCGGAATGTCACGAGGATTCCAAATCTGTTTTCCACTTCAAAATCCGTCATCGAATTTTAGAAATATTCAACTCCTTTCAACTGTAAGTAAATCGTGCAAATCTCTCCTCTTGTTTACGACGACGGATCTACCTCGGGTCTCTCATTTCTATCGATCTCTTCCCTCTTCCTACGGTCCTTCCCTTCTCTCCTCCCATCTATACCACTCTCATCATTACCCTAATCTCTTGTCTTGACATGAAGCCAACGTGAAAACGCGTTTTACGACTTGAGGAGGATCAACAAAAAGGATGGAATAATTTTTTTCAAATTTATTTATCAGTAAGTGATTCAGTTCTTTATCCTACATTGTATAATCACACATAAAACAATGACAATAACGTGAACTATTAACAATAACAAAAGGACATTACGTCGGATGAGAACTATTTCGCAATATCACGCCTTTCACCTAAGGATCCACTCAAAGTAACTGAACTATAGTGCTTTAGAAATAGTGCTTTAACGGAATAGTGCTTTAGCTCACTCTCGACCGAGCTGCAGCACCGGTCGGCTGCAGCCAACCACCTTCAACGCTCCTGTTCTTCCTTTCAATGAGGTCCTCGAAAAGACATTTCTGAAGGAGCTAGGAATACTTTTCGATGCTCTATCGATCTGTGCTGGCCGTTTATCGATATTGAATCTCTTATCACTGCTCTACGCGGCGAGGATTATTGAGAAATTCATAGCAAAAGCTGGGAATTTTCTTACTCTCGATTGTAGAGCTCGTCAAGAGGATTCGATTGATATGTCTGCGCTCACATATCGAGGGTAGGGTTCCATGTCGAAAAACTGTCTTTCCAACTTTTGAACTTTTGAACTTCTTTCATGACTTCTAACCTGTACAGATAGATAGAGCTCCGAAAATAGATGGGGTTGCTCTTAGAAAAATTTTTCGTGCACTAGAACCGAGATATTACGGGTTGGTGATCAAGGATACCGACCCGGTGCTGGGAGCCCCAAATTGATTTCTGCACAACGAGACTTTGGGAGGTGTTAGGACATGGCTAGAGGTGGTCAAAACCGAGGTTAGCTCATTTCATGATTTTCTCCCCATTCCCAAGAATTGCCATTCTAGCTCGATTCTCTCGTGACAGGCGTGACATAGAGAATTAATGGCATACGCTGGGTAATTGCGCACGAGAGGGCGGAATGAAGCGGCGAAAGACTGTTGAAAGTGAAGTTCAAAAGTTGGAAAGACAGTTTTTCGACATGGAACCCTACCCTCGATATGTGAGCGCAGACATATCAATCGAATCCTCTTGACGAGCTCTACAATCGAGAGTAAGAAAATTCCCAGCTTTTGCTATGAATTTCTCAATAATCCTCGCCGCGTAGAGCAGTGATAAGAGATTCAATATCGATAAACGGCCAGCACAGATCGATAGAGCATCGAAAAGTATTCCTAGCTCCTTCAGAAATGTCTTTTCGAGGACCTCATTGAAAGGAAGAACAGGAGCGTTGAAGGTGGTTGGCTGCAGCCGACCGGTGCTGCAGCTCGGTCGAGAGTGAGCTAAAGCACTATTCCGTTAAAGCACTATTTCTAAAGCACTATAGTTCAGTTACTTTGAGTGGATCCTTAGGTGAAAGGCGTGATATTGCGAAATAGTTCTCATCCGACGTAATGTCCTTTTGTTATTGTTAATAGTTCACGTTATTGTCATTGTTTTATGTGTGATTATACAATGTAGGATAAAGAACTGAATCACTTACTGATAAATAAATTTGAAAAAAATTATTCCATCCTTTTTGTTGATCCTCCTCAAGTCGTAAAACGCGTTTTCACGTTGGCTTCATGTCAAGACAAGAGATTAGGGTAATGATGAGAGTGGTATAGATGGGAGGAGAGAAGGGAAGGACCGTAGGAAGAGGGAAGAGATCGATAGAAATGAGAGACCCGAGGTAGATCCGTCGTCGTAAACAAGAGGAGAGATTTGCACGATTTACTTACAGTTGAAAGGAGTTGAATATTTCTAAAATTCGATGACGGATTTTGAAGTGGAAAACAGATTTGGAATCCTCGTGACATTCCGGTCCGATTTATCCTACTCTTCACTTGTGCACTGTAGTTAGCGGAGTTGTAGTTTTCACTGTAGTTTCCATTTTACAAAATAAATAATGAAATTTTTTAAAATGATATGTTCCGTAATCGTTTCAATGATATTTTCCGTCGTGATCATTAAGTTCTGACCCTTGGGTCATACTCACCTAAATTTAGCTTGATTAGTAATTGAAATAAATGCCAAAAATCGATTTCGACGTGACGCCGTCTAACGAGGCGTCGATGACCAAAATGAGTATGCGCATCGTCATAAGCACCCTCGAGAACCCTACATCGCAAAGTTTCAGAGAGTTGATATTTTTGAGCTGTGCTACCCCTTGATCAATTTTTCCGAGAACGGCCTCATATATGTACTGCATTCTCTCAGAGGACGCGTGGTGGATAATAGGGTTGTCTTAAACGGTAACGGGATAACGATTCTGTTTAGGTAGGGGAAGCTAGATATACATGGCCCGTAATAGTTTAACCAGCAGATTGAGTTTGCAGAGCATTTGAAGCGCACGATACCCATTTTTGAAACATTGTTGGTTCAAATATATTTATATGGATTATTCAAATTTGCAGAACGAGTCCCCATGAATCACCGACGCATCGCAAAAGGCCGATTCAACATCTTGGGGAAAACCGTAAGTTCATACTATTCCTCGTGATTTCAATATCATCATACTTTTTTTACCGTTTGTCGATATCTTTTCCCTGAGGCGCACTTGAGCCCGAGATGTACGCGCGGAATGCATTGGGGAAGAGGAGGAAAAGAGACGAGAGGGAAAGGGGAGGAGACTCAATTGCGTGTGTCCCGCCTCCGCCCCCTCGCTTGCCCCTCCCCGCGCGTCTTCCAACAAAAAACACAAGCCAGCAATAAATTATTATTTTTTATTGTTTTATATGAATCGATTCAGAATTGATAGCCGAATTCAACGAGCCCCAATTTGAACATTCCTGAATGAGCATCTATGCCAGGGGGCACTGGGGGACACTCGGGAATCGCCATTACGGGAATCGCCAGGACTGTATAATATTTCCATTGCGGGTATCGCCAGGACTGTTGTTGCTATTTTACTATGGGGTGGTAATTATTTTTAAAAAGTTACGAATTAATTAAAAATGTACGCATTAGATATGAATCCTCAGTAATAAAATATCGTAGTGTCTGTCTGTCGGTCAGTGCGTCAGTCTGTTTGTCAGTCACGCTTTTTTTAAAAGCTCATAACTCGCTCCAAATCGATTCCTCAGGCCTATATCTTTCACCAATAGACTCGTAGTGAAAAAAAATTCCATAAAAATCGATAATTAATTTCGTCATTATCCGTTTTTTTTGTGCGCCGTTCTCACCTGAAACTTAACCAAATCGACCGTGCTTATCACCAAACTATTTGTACCCGAAAAATATAAAAAATAATCGATAATCAATTTGTCATCATTATGCAATGTTGCGTAAGGATGATGCAATAACTCTTTTTTTGCATCTTTTTCGTTGGAAATTTTTTATTTTTTTTATTTTTTAAAAAGTTTTACGTATATTATTTCCTTAACTCGATTTAGGGTTTATATTTATTTTGTCGTTGTAAACAAACGTATCACGCTCGCGAAAGGCTCGTGATGCCGAGAGCGTTCCGAAAAAAGTTGGGATGGAGCCACGAAGTGCGTTTGACTGGGTAAGCGTTTGCGTAGCGTTTGTAGGTAGATGATTGGGATTTCCCAGCGACACCTAGCCAACGAGCGAGCGCAGCGAGCGTAGTTGGCTAGTTTGTCTTACGTTCAACAAGGGTCGGAAACAGGTAAAAATCGAAATGTCTGAAAAGTTGGCCCTAGGGGTTATTTTTGACACGCTACTCGATTTCGCAATATGTCCCATTTTCGCTTCAGGGTGGCACCCCTCATTTTGCCCTAAAATAAGTTTTTCGATGTTCTACTTCCAAAAATGGCTAAAATTGCCCGAAAACGCACGCATACTAGCAGAATTTCGAGCTCTATCTTGAGGTGCTATTGAAATGTTATGATTATTTTTCGTTCTCGAGAAAAAGTCATTTTTTGCCCAGAAAAGACTTTAAAATTTGATAGAGGAGGTTCTGCTGATCATTTTGGTACATTGGACTTATATATTCAGCGCACATTTTGATGTTTGCGGGGGGAGGGGGTGGAGCGAAAATGGGACACAAAAAATTGTAACTAATACCACCGTGTTGATGCTCATTTTGTAGAGCACGTTGAACTGATCATTTTTCGTGTTAGGCCATTTTCTTGAAAACGATTTCTGAAAAAGTTACAATCGCTCAAAGTGGCCGTATTCGCGAGACGTCCGATAACCACTTTTTCGATAGCTGTAGCTTCTGAAGGAAACTTTTTTTTGAGAAAATGTCCAACACAAAAAATGATCAATTTAACGAGCTCTACAAAATGAGCATCAACACGGTGGTATTGGTGACAATTTGTTGTGTCCCATTTTCGCTCCACCCCCGCAAACATCAAAATGTATACTCTGAATATATCAGTGCGTTCGTCTAAGAGTCGCCACCCCACCGTACAGCAAAAAATGATTTTCCTCTATCGATTTCAGTCATTTTCGAGTGCCTGCGATCTTAATTTGCTTAATTACAGTAAGTCAAAGTTAGGCACTTTTAAAGGTTTTTCTAACATAAAACAGAGCGATGCCTATCAAATTGGCTAAAAATCGGGCTGTAGGGCTAGTTTCATGCGCTCAATCGCTAAGATCGCAGGAACTCGAGAATGACTGAAATCGATAGAGGACCTTTAGGGCTATCGAAATATGTGAAAAAAATCAACGAGTAATTTTTTGCTGTACGGAATTTTGAAGAAAGTGGCGATTGTTAGGCGAACGCTCTGATATAAGTCCAATATCACGCCTGTCACGAGAGAATCGAGCTAATGATGGGAATAGGGTGAGAGTCACAAAATGAGTTAACATCAGTTTTGGACACCTCTAGGCATATCCCAGCAGCCCCCGAAGTCCCAATATGCAGAGATGGAGGGCCATACGCCGGGTCGGTATCCTGGAGCCCCACCTTTGACCTAGATCTTACAGAAAATTTGTTCTAAGAGTGACCCCACATATTTTCCGAGCCCTTTCGATCTACGCCCGTTAGTCATAAAAGTGCTTCTGAACGGTGCTACACTCTATGGTGAATTTTTCAAAAATTTAGGTAACGGCGCGGCTAATTTTTGGATATGATATGATTCTCGCCGAGTTCTATCGAATGAGTACCTTATGCAAAAATAGAATTGGTCCGAAGGTATACTTCACCCCCTCTAAAGATTTTAAATTATTCGAATTTACTTTTCAACAACAAATTCCATTCAACACAGCTCAGATCACTGCGATCGATGAGGAATGAACGAAAATTCTCTATTTCACTGTTGAAAAATTACTTCAAATAATTTAAAATCTTTAAAGGGGGTGAAGCATACCTCCGGACCAATTCTATTTTTGCATAAGGTACTCATTCGATAGAACTCGGCGAGAATCATATCATATCCAAAAATTAGCCGCTCCGTTACCTAATTTTTTAAAAATTCACCATAGAGTGTAGCACCGTTCAGAAGCACTTTTATGACTTCTAACCGGCGTAGATCGAAAGGGCTCGGGAAAATAGATGGTTCACTCATAGAACAAATTTTCTCTAAGATGCACCGGAACAGAGATATTCGAGGTCAAAGTTGGGGCTCCAGGATACCGACCCGGCGTAGGGACCTCCAATATGATCTCTGCATATTGGGACTTCGGGGGCTGCTGGGACATGCCTAGAGGTGTCCAAAACTGATGTTAAATCATTTTGTGATTTTCCCTCCATTCCCAAAAATTTTCATTCCAGCTCGATTCTCTCGTGACAGGCGTGATATACCAAAATGATCAGCAAAACCAACTTTTAACGTTTTTTCCGGGCATTCCCGCTCGTTTAAAAAACGTTTTCGTTTTTTTTACGTTTTCGTGTACGTTTTCGGGCCATTTTAGCCAATTTTGGAAGTAGAAAACAACGAAAAACTAGCAAGCTACGCTCGTTTCGCTCGCTCGCTTGCTAGGTGTCGCCGAGTTGTCCCCGTCATCTGCGAGCGCTTCGCGTCGCCGAGTTATGTTTTAGGACATTGGTCAATGCATGAAAGGAAAGAATATTCACAGTCGCGGACGGAGTTGGCATCGTCTCGCAAGCTCGCTGCGCTCGCAAGGGACTCGCAGGTTAGACTTTCAAACGCCGGGAAATGCATAAACACGCGAAAAACGACATATTTCGTAATGATGACGAAATTGATTATCGATTTTTTTTGAAAATTTTTTTCATGGAAAGCTGTTTGGTAAAGGTCTGACGCATCCACGACGATTTGAAACGATTTGTTTCGAGCAAAAAAACTGTATATTGCATCATTATTACGCAATATTGCAAAGGGATGACGAAATAAGTATTCAAATTTGTAATACGCTTCAAGCCAAGTCGTTTGGTGACAAGCACGATTGATTTGGTTAAGTTTCTGGCGTTAACGGCGCAAAAAACGGATTATGACGAAATGATGACGAAATGAATTATCGATTTTTTGAAAAAAAATTTCATGAGAAGTTGTTTGGTAAAGGATCTGAGGCTGTACGATGAGTTTAAGCTGAGTTATAGGCAAAAGAAAAATTTGAGCGTGACGGACAGACACACAGAGATACAGACAGACAGACAGACAGACGTCTTGACTTTTTATTACTTAAGGAACGTGTTGTTTTGTGCAAAAATGAGGGGCCCTGGAGCGAAAATGGGACATGTTGCGAAATCGAGTGTCCCATCGTGTTGAGGGTCAAAAATAACTCCTAGGGCCAACTTTTCAGACATTTCGATTTTTTACCTGTTCCTGACCACTGTGCAGGCTTGTTGAACCATATCTAGGTGAACAGACTCATATGAGGCCGGTTGCGTAAGAATCGAACTCGTAGTTACTCGTTATAAGATGCAGAATGACAATTACAGAATGAGTCTCTAGCATGCCTAGGAGCGGAGTTATGAAATTCTGTCCTAGAATTTGCATCAACTATGCAGCCTCTGCAGCAAGTGGCAGCAACTTGAAACTTGTTTTCTGTGTAGCCCTCGACCATATTATTATGCTTAAAAAATTTGGAGAGTTAAAAATCCACCAAAGAATATTGATTCTTCGAAATAGTGCACATCTATTGCGTCATACCTATACAATAATACCGATTTTTAAAAAAATCATCCATAGTATCAAAATATTTTCCAGTTTCACCGCGATGTGGAAGTTTCAAATCGATGGCCCAAAATGTAAAAAAAGTGCCCGTATCATTCAGTTCGCTACTGTAAAGAAGATCATTGCAGGACAACAACATCGAGCATGACGACGACATCTCAGAGCACACTGCGATCGATATGCCGTAAGACTACTGATAGCATGTATTTGTAATGACAATTTGGTACGCGTCTCAACTCGAATACTCTCTCGTTGGTCAGACAGACGATAGAGCATACAAATCGAGGAGTGGCGTGTGCCGTTTTGTCGTCACTGTACGCCTACACAGCGTGCCAGCGAGGATCAAAAGGTCAATGTGCATGGCGGAGCCCATTTTAAACTTTCACGCTTGATAGGCTTTCGCGTGAAACATATCTGAAATATGGCGCTTCTTCACAAATTCATGCATGAAATGTTCAAGATTGGAAGGTGGAAGCCCTTGCATACCAGCCAGACTAATTCAAATATCTAATCAAAATAACGCTCGAAAATCGCTACATTCGAGCTCCCGTGGACATCTACTCTGTCCAGGGGATGATAGAAAAAAACGGAAAAATGAAGGTGGTGGGGAAAGGGTTTATCTCAAATTTGAGTGCTTCCGATTTTTCTTTTAGGCCCTCTAAACTCTCTCTCTTTTTAGAGAAATAAATTAGTGCTGAAAAATACATCATTTTTGTCATTTTCACAGCTCCATTCTTCGTGAGACTGCGAATAATGAGATTAGGGAATGAGAATACGTCCGCCGAGGCGAACAAAGGAGTCGATCCATGCTGTGTGCCTTCTGGCACGCTGTGCGGCACATGCAACTTCTTTAATAAATGAACTAAACGACCGTTTTTACAGGAATGAGAGCACACAACCACTAATTGAAAAATCATCCGGCGTGATTAAGAATCGGAAGGATCAAGTTGTCCAGAAAGCAAGTTTATTTAAAAAATGTTATAAAGCCGTTTGCGTAAGAATCGAACAAGGGCTGGCACAGCTCAAAAATATCAATTCTCCGAAAATTTGCGATTTGGGGTTCTTTTGGGTGCTGATGACGATGGGCACTTTCATTTTTAATTTTGGGCCCTCATTGGCTCCAGACGTCGTCATGTTGAAACCAGTTTTTTTTCGTTTTTCCGCGTTCAAAAAAATTCCAATTTTAGGCGAGTATGATAGTGAAGCTGAAATGTCATGCCGAATACACCTGTATGTTTAAATTTTCATGAAAACCATTATTTACAGAGAAAATGGATTTCTCCACAGAGTGGAAAATTGTCAGCGAGACTAGGCTAGATCGGACCGGAATTCATTAAGGATTACAAAAAAATTTTTTTTCTTGCGTGCCTGAAAGGATTTATGATTTACATAGTGCAGCGTCTTGTAAGTAATTTGTGTCGTCATTCCAGCTGTTTACAGCCTACGATCTACCCCGATCGGAGGTTGTAAACAAGTCGAGTCTCACCGTCCGATCGATCTCTTCCCATCCTCAAATGGTCTGTTCCTCTGGCGAGAGATAAGGGGAAAGGAAAAGAGTGCAGATGGTTAGGTACTCTCCTAAAATTGGAATTTTTTTGAACGCAGAAAAACGAAAAAAAACTGGTTTCAACATGACGTCGTCTGGAGCCAATGAGGGCCCAAAATTAAAAATGAAAGTGCCCATCGTCATCAGCACCCAAAAGAACCCCAAATCGCAAATTTTCAGAGAATTGATATTTTTGAGCTGTGCCAAACCCCTCCAGATTTGTCCGATTCCTACGCAAACGGCCTCTTATAAAAATTTCACATCACATCATATCATATGAGGCCGTTTGCGAAAGAATCGAGCAGGGTCCGGCACAAAAAATATGAATTATCTGAAACTTTGTGATCTTGGGTTCTCGAATGTGCTGATAACGATGGGCACAATAGTTTTCCACGTCGAACCCCCGTTGGCTCCAGGCGACGTCATGTCGAAATCAGTATTTGTACGATATCTCAGCACTTGGCCCCCAGATCACAAAGTTTCAGAGAATTTATATTTTTGGCCTGTGCCAGATCCTCTCGGACCTGCTTGATTTTCTCGTAAACGGCCTCATATATATCGGTGCAAATCCCAGTGTTCCAATCCCAAAGTATCTTTGATTAACACAGCACTTCAATTATTTCTGATATGTGCATTTTTTTTAAACAAATTGATGATTCTTCAACTATTGCAAGTGCAATATTTGAAGATTCTTAAATTGTTAGCTTATATTTGAGGTGGGAAAAAATGCAATATTTGAAGATTCTTCAATTTTTAAGGAGAATTCCCAGCTTCATTTCGGCTTCAAGCTGCAAGTTCGAGTTCTATCGTCGATGGATTTTCATAAATTATTGTTTATCCACACCTGCATAAAGATTGCAAGAGAAGCGTGTCTTCTAACGTAGTGAATAGGGAGAGGGTTTACAAACAAACATCTCTATTTTAAACGGGGGCAGCATGTGTTGTGTGTATGTGGACCACTAAGAAGAAGGGTTGTGGGGTTATACATTTGGCCAACTAAATGAAAAATGAATCTTATCCTCGAAGTACTTTTAAAACACGTTCTCTGTAAGAACGCAGGGAAAGGGGGTGATAGTGGCACAACTCCGGAAAAATGGTCGGAATGTGCCCAAACTTCACTAACATGACCTCTAGGACGGATATATCCGATTTTGAACTTTGGTCCCGTCCACTAGAACTCGAGAAATAAATTAAAATACTTCTTTTTTCGTTACTTTTGACATAAAATGATATGGCACTAAAAAAATACGAATTACCTTCTTCTGGAATTTGGATATAATATGTGAAAACCATTCGAAAATTTTATTTGAAACTAAAAACGGCATATTTTCAGTGCCGAAGAACTGAAATTTCGACCCAACCATGTTCAACTACGCATATTTTCACAAAATGGCCTGTGTGAAGGGGGCTCAAAATGTTTGACCAAAACTTTTTTATGTTCCTAATGATGTTTTTCCGTCATTATGAACCAGTTTACGAATTTTAATCACAATTTTGGCCTTATCTTTGGACATGAGTCACCTCGACTTTTTTCACATAAGGGTCCCCCCTTATGTGAAAAAACGGATTGGGGTCATATTAAAATTGGCCACAATAACATGTATGGTTTCACTAAAAGTAACATAAAACTAATTTTTAAGCACTCTAACATACTTTTTCTTGGGTCGGGGGATCTATTTCAACATGATCCCTAACCTGGTTTTTCACATAAGGGGGGGACCCTTATGTGAAAAAAGTCGAGGTGACTCATGTCCAAAGATAAGGCCAAAATTGTGATTAAAATTCGTAAACTGGTTCATAATGACGGAAAAACATCATTAGGAACATAAAAAAGTTTTGGTCAAACATTCTGAGCCCCCTTCACACAGGCTATTTTGTGAAAATATGCGTAGTTGAACATGGTTGGGTCGAAATTTCAGTTCTTCGGCACTGAAAATATGCCGTTTTTAGTTTCAAATAAAATTTTGGAATGGTTTTCACATATTATACCAAATTCCAGAAGAAGGTGATTCGTACTTTTTTAGTGCCATATCATTTTATGGCAAAAGTAACGAAAAAAGAAGTATTTTAATTTATTTCTCGAGTTCTAGTGGACGGAATTCGGTGAAAATTTAGCAGGTAACATAACTTTTCACGCTCTTTCGAATGAGCTATCACACAATACCTAAATCTCATTTTGAAATTTTGAGAGATCAAAGATCAAAGATCAGAATTTCGGGACCAAAATTCAAAAATCGGATATATCCGTCCTAGAGGTCATGTTAGTGAAGTTTGAGCACATTCCGACCATTTTTCCGGAGTTGTGCCATGCCAAAAATATGCATTCTAATTTTGAACGTCTATAATTTGCAATGTTAGAAATAACAACGGCTCATTTGCACTGCGCGAGTAGAACGACTTTGAATTTAAATGCAAAAAAATCCGCGAAAAATTTGCACTGCAAAATTTTCCACAAAAAAAATGCAGTGCAAAATTTTCGCGTTTTTCTTCCCTTTTTCCAACCCTTCGATCGGTTGGACGGTGGATGCATCCAGAGCAAAATACTTGTTACGAGTGGGGATTGAGCCAACGACCTCGCAGTCGAATGTCTGAACTTCAACCACTTTGCCATGCCCTTACTCTGCATTTATCGAACTCTTCCCACCTAATACCAGTCTCACTTCTTGAACGAACACTCAATCGATTTTAATATGGATCGACCGATGAATCATTATGAACTGTGAAAGAATGAATAAACATATTCCCATAGCGTATTGGCTGGGAAATTGCCAGAAGATCCTGAAGTCATTGGTTCAATGCCAGCTCACGGCTTGTATTTTGCTCTGGATGCATCCACCGTCCGACCAGTCTGTGGGTTAGAAAAGAGGGAAGAAAAACGCGAAAATTTTGCACTGCATTTTTTTTGTGGAAAATTTTGCAGTGCAAATTTTTCGCGGATTTTTTTGCACTTCTCTTCTGTTGGTTTGAAATTGATATTTTAAAAGATGGTTTTCTGCAATCAATATAGTTTTGATCACAGTTTTGCGTTTTCAATTAAAAATATATTAGATAATTTGCCTAAAATATTTTGAATGCAAAAATATTGTCAGGGGAAGTAAATTTACGACGTCCGCGCACCAGGAGCAGAATTTTTAGTTTACAGCGTGCTATATTTGCGAATTAGAATTTATGAGACGAATCGCGAGAAAATCACCTATTTTCGAGGCTAGGTGGCGGAATACGATCATTGTAGTCCGACAACAGATCATCCAATGTGCATTCCTTGCCTTTGTGCTTGGCAGTCTGCATCATTTTCATGTGGACATCAGAATATCGGGAGAGGTCAAGCGAGTGCAAGAAGGTCAGCACCTTCCACTCGTTGATTGTCGCTTCGCCGACTTGAGCATTCTCCACAGTCTGATTCACCCTCGCAGCGAGGACTCTTACATCATCGATGTTTTCCTTGCTCATCTTTAGGTCCAGCATTTTCCTTCTCCGATCGAATATGGACGTGTTGTCTCCGAACAGAGTCAACATCTTGTCCTTGACTTGATCGAGTTTCATGTCAACCCATTTGGTCGGAGCGATCGATTCTGTGAAAGTTCTCTCCACCGTGTAGCAATGCCATCCACTAGGAAAAAACTTTGGGTCTCCGATTTCGATGAAAGTTGGTTGGTGGGTACCCTTAGGGGTTAGGAGGAGGTTCATCTACTTGGTTTGGTCAATTATCGATTTTATCGATTTTTGGTCATAAAACTTTAAATGACCATAACTACCTTCATTTTTATCGCACAGCGATCTAAAATATACCATTGAATTGCTCTCTGGATTCTCTACAAAAAAGTCAAAGTCACACAAAGCGAAAAAAGTTGATCTTCCGCCTCAAAAATCGATAAAACCGATTTTTGGACCATAAAACTAAGTTTTTCTCGAAAATGAGCCGGAAACACAATGAATTTTATTTTTGCAATCGATTCTACGGACCCGTTTTAGAGTATCCCAATATTTCGTTTTTCATATCTCTGGCCTTGGGACCCCGAAATAGTACAGTGGAACCGGACAGCCGAATTTTTGTTGAAAACACACTTTGCGTCATAACTCGCTTGAAAGTGATCCAATCAAAAAAATCACAGGGACTAAAAATGTAGCTCTCGAGAAGACAAAAAAGAAAGGTTTTATTCAAATTTTTGATTGGATCACTTTCAAGCGAGTTATGACGCAAAGTGTGTTTTCAACAAAAATTCGGCTATGTCCGGTTCCACTGTACTATTTCGGGGTCCCAAGGCCAGAGATATGAAAAACAAAATATTGGTGTACTCTAAAACGGGTCCGTAGAATCGATTGCAAAAATAAAATTCATTGTGTTTCCGGCTCATTTTCGAGAAAAACTTAGTTTTATGGTCCAAAAATCGGTTTTATCGATTTTTGAGGCGGAAGATCAACTTTTTTCGCTTTGTGTGACTTTGACTTTTTTGTAGAGAATCCAGAGAGGAGGGAGAAGTATTGGAGGGAGGAGATGGGAAGAGGGTAACAAATCCCGACAGAGATACCGACAAAGTCGGTATTGCCGACTCTCTTCCCTTCCCCTCCCCCGTAAAATCGCTCGAGCGATAGAGAGTGACGAGGAAGGGAAGAGGGGGTCGACAATCCCGATACCGATCCCGAACGTGCAACCCTACCTCCTACCATATCAATATCAAAAAGATTGGAGAGAAAAAGGGCGCCGTGTCCGGGGGGTGGGTTAAAATACTCGATTCTTACCGAGCCCGTCTCTTAAAAAGCCAGTTTGCGATATTCCGGGCTACGGTAATCAAGTACGGTAATGTGGGTTACTGTAGGTCACAATGGATACGGTACCAATTATTGATCTGACAAATTTTTTTGTCGATCCATGACCGCAAAGGGGGTTCATGTTTTCCGCCAGGCACGTATGGCACAAAGTGAGAGGTCAGGTTGAAAACAAATAAGCTCCAGATTACGATTTTCTCCTGATTACCCATTTTTTGACATTGATTTTTTTAAAGTTTCATATATGGATTAAACAAGTTTGCAGAACAAGCCTGCTTGGATAATCCGGAATTTGAATTTGTTGATTCTGTAACAATTTATTGTGGGCTATTCACCACATAGGGGTACTAGAAAGCAAGTTTATAAAAAAAAGTTTTCAAAATTTGAAATTGTTTTTCATTTTTTTCCGTAATTATCTTCAAAAAGAAATAAAAATAACGGATTATTCGCAAACCATTGCAGAAGGAAAATTTCACTCCATCCGACGAAGTCGACAACAGCTCACATCACACTGCGACCGATATTCCGTAAGACTACTAAGACTGTAAGACTGGCATGCATTTGTAATGATAATTTGGCACATGTTTCTCTCAATTCGATAGTACTCTCGTCGGTCAGACATACGTTAGAGAATACAGGGTGGGGCAAAAATATTGTTACACTTTTCGTGGTGATCATATTCTACTTTTAGTGGACCAATGTCCTCCAAATTTTTACCATGCACTACTATGATACGGATCTCCAAAATACTAAAGCTAGAGAAATTGACTTCTCTTAGATCTTGAGCTAGATTTTTGGAAAGAAATGTGACATGTGATGAAATCCGAATCGACGAATACGTAGCAAATGTTTAAGAGACCGGATCGGTAATATTGGAATACCCCCCGGACACGCTCCTACCGATTTTGGATTCAGATGCCCATACACTTGTATTAGGAGGGGCTTGGCCCCGTAATACTCATATCGTGCTTTATTTCCAGGTGCCTCGTTTCCAGTAGGGAAAAAGTGATTTTTAAGCTCAAAATGGTCAAAAATCATAATTTCTCATTGGGTAAAGATAGACTCAATTTTTCTTTTGCAACATATTCAGAGTGCCCCAAGGATGTAAAAAAGATATTTTGATCGAATATCACACGCTTCTAAAATATCGAGTATGAGCACATATTTCGGTTTTTCGACGGTTTTTCGAATAAAAAGTCAGTTTTTCCCCTTGGAGCCAAACCGGACTATGTGCATCATGTAGTCCCTTGGTATTAGTAACTAAAAATTTATTTGAGCGGGCATGTCGCCGTGCCCAAAATTGTCAGCATATGTGAGAGTGTGTCCAACTGCACGCTCTCGGTCGAACTTTTCGCTTTCTAAAATTTAAAATACTGTCTGGACCATCCAATTTGAGTTGATAATATTAGATTTTATATTTACATTACTCACTGCAAACTTTGGGTCATTGTATTATCATTTTTATATAACACGTGAGCTGAATATCAGTATTCTCGAAATTCCGAAAATAAACTTCCTGCTCTTTTCCTTCTTGCGATATTGACCTCCCATATAGGCAAGGAAAATTTTTATGTCATTTGCAGTCAAGTTAATCACAATTTAGGTCCATACTTGAAAGTCAATGACGGCGAAATTTTTCAGACCATTCATTGTCCAGAATACCCATGAACCCCGGGTCATGGTTCGAAATGGTATTTATCGAATATGTTTGATCGGGATACGATATCGAAAATTAATTTATTTAGAGTCTGTAAATGCTTCTAGATATGATGGTTTGGGTCCTCGAGAAAAAAGTGTTTTGACCATGACCCGGGGTTCATGGATCGACGAGTTGGCAAGAGGACCATGAACCCGGGGTCATGGTCTGAAAAATTTCGCCGTCATTGACTTTCAAGTATGGACCTAAATTGTGATTAACTTGACTGCAAATGACATCAAAATTTTCCTTGCCTATATGAGAGGTCAATATCGCAAGAAGGAAAAGAGCAGGAAGTTTATTTTCGGAATTTCGAGAATACTGATATTCAGCTCACGTGTTATATAAAAATGATAATACAATGACCCAAAGTTTGCAGTGAGTAATGTAAATATAAAATCTAATAATATCAACTCAAATTGGATGGTCCAGACAGTATTTTAAATTTTAGAAAGCGAAAAGTTCGACCGAGAGCGTGCAGTTAGACACACTCTCACATATGCTGACAATTTTGGGCACGGCGACATGCCCGCTCAAATAAATTTTTAGTTACTAATACCAAGGGACTACATGATGCACATAGTCCGGTTTGGCTCCAAGGGGAAAAACTGACTTTTTATTCGAAAAACCGTCGAAAAACCGAAATATGTGCTCATACTCGATATTTTAGAAGCGTGTGATATTCGATCAAAATATCTTTTTTACATCCTTGGGGCACTCTGAATATGTTGCAAAAGAAAAATTGAGTCTATCTTTACCCAATGAGAAATTATGATTTTTGACCATTTTGAGCTTAAAAATCACTTTTTCCCTACTGGAAACGAGACATCTGGAAATAAAGCAC
>LS486163.1:142735-154281 GCA_900490705.1 Pristionchus arcanus
AGTACTATACATTAACACATAGTAAATGAATTTCCTCCACCATGACTTTTTAGGTCCATTTCGGACCATGACCCCCGGGTCATGGTCATGAATCACATTTGAAGCATGAACCCCGGGTCATGGGCCAAAAAAATCACTGTCGCGGATTCGACTCCTATGGTATTGAATATTCTCTAGATGGTGTAGAAAAACTAAATGAATGATTTGATGATCGATGTTCCTACAGGAGCTGCGAAAACACGCATCAGTAGAAACCAGATATGCGGTTCCGCACCTTTGCGGGGCAAAAAATCAAATTGGAAAGAGTGGATCAGTCTGGCGGTAACAAATTTAGGTGCACCAACCAAGGGGCTTCAGTGTACACCTAGGTTATGTTTAGCGCCTGCCCGAAATAAGGCCTACAAAAGTCAAAAAACTAAATTTTTAGTTAAACTTAGCTTTCAGCAATCGACCAGGACTCAATCTAAAAATCGTTTTTTGTACCCCTGGGTACCTCTAATATAATGCACATGAAAAATTATGTCTAAACATGCACGTTTTTAAACTATGAATTTTAGTCCATTTATCGTGTTGTGTGATATTTCTCCTACCGTATCGGCGTGAACCACATATCTGAGGTGGTTTGGGCAATGTGAGGACTAGACCCTCCTACCACTTCAATATCAGCTTTTGAATCTCAGTCCTAGCGGATCGTGTCCGGGGGGTAGGCGAAATTGCTCGATTTTTACCGATCCGCTCTCTTAAGAGACCATCCACGGGAGAGCGTACCTACCCCACGGATGACTTTTTTGCAACCCATCCTAATATTTTTATGGTGATGTTCTCATACCGAATGCTGATATTTGGCCCAATATGGAGGGTTCTAGTGCACTCTCCGCAAACCGTCAGGCTCGACCTAAAAAATCCGAAAATTTCAACGTTGAAAAATTTATGTTCTGAAAAGCTTATCAGACGTATTTTTGGGCGTAGATTCCAAAAAACACAGTTTCGAAGCGATCGGTGAACGATAAAAGGTCGAAAATGACGATTTTCGTTAAATATCGTCTCTCCTGAAAAATTTTTGTTCACGTTGGCACTTTTTTCATGGATTTTCGAAATCTACGTGTAAAATTACATTCAGCGTGATTTTTTACTAGATAGGCATGCGCCGGATTTGATAAGACTTGGGCCGATGCGGACACGCCTATTTTCACGAAATGGGCCACATCAATTGTCTACAGAAAAAATTTCCATCGGTTCTTTATGCCTCTAATGATGTTTTTTCCGTCATTATGAACCTTTTCACGATTTTTCGTCATCAGTTTGACCATATCGGTGGACATGACTCACCTCGACTTTTTTCACATAAGGGTCCCCCCTTATGTGAAAAACCGGGTTTGGGGTCATGTCGGAGTTGACCAAAAAAACATATCGGAATGTACTAAAAGTAGCATAAAATTGATTTTTGGTCACCCTAACATACTTTAACTCGTATCGGAGGTCCTAATTTGACATGACCCCAAACCCGGTTTTTCACATAAGGGGGGACCCTTATGTGAAAAAAGTCGAGGTGAGTCATGTCCACCGATATGGTCAAACTGATGACGAAAAATCGTAAAAAGGTTCATAATGACGGAAAAACATCATTAGAGGCATAAAGAACCGATGGAAATTTTTTCTGTAGACAATTGATGTGGCCCATTTCGTGAAAATAGGCGTGTCCGCATCGGCCCAAGTCTTATCAAATCCGGCGCATGCCTATCTAGTTTGTTAAAAAATCACCCTGGATGTAATTTTACACGTAGATTTCGAAAATCCATGAAAAAAAGTGCCAACGTGAACAAAAATTTTTCAGGAGAGACGAAATTTAACGAAAATCGTCATTTTCGACCTTTTATCGTTCACCGATCGCTTCGAAACTGTGTTTTTTGGAATCTACGTCCAAAAATACGTCTGATAAGCTTTTCAGAACATAAATTTTTCAACGTTGAAATTTTCGGATTTTTTTAGGTCGAGCCTGACGTTTTGCGGAGAGTGCACGAGAACCCTCCATATTGGGCCAAATATCAGCATTCGGTATGAGAACATCACCGTACAAATATTAGGATGGGTTGCAAAAAAGTCATCCGTGGACCTCTCCCAGAAGCTACGTTCTCTCGTGGACGGTCTCTTAAGAGATGCCATTAACCCAGGAAGTGAGATATCAAAATTATTTTTTTCATAGTGAACCCTCGACCATTGCTTTGTGTAACAGCGGTATTCATTTCCTTACAGAAACTAATTCAGAGTCAGAATAAAATCTGATTCATCGGCAACTTCACTTTTTTGGCATTTACACATTGTCATGGAACATATATTTAAGAGACCGGATCTGAGAAAATTGACTATCGCCCGGACATTGCTCCAGGATTTTCGATTCCGGTCTCCATACTCATAGGGCCTGAGGGGCCCTTAGCCTTGTTTACAAATATGATGACGTCATCGCCTGTATTGCGCAATGCGGCGCAAAAGCTGCGGGTATGTGGAAAAGTGATGAAAATTCATAATTTCTTAACCGAATAAGCTAGAACCAAAATTCCTTTTGCAGTATGTTAGGCATGCCCAGAGTGCACCATACCACTATTGTTTTCTAGCTTCAATTGAACACGGCGCCGGACATCACGATGAACTACAATAGACGGGTTACGGACACCACTGTCAGTAATTTACAGAGGCGTCTGAGGGAGGCGAGCGCTGTATCCAGAGGTAATCTTCTTTAGAATTGGTTCGAAAAAAATGTCATACACTTTTCATTTGTTGAGTTCATTGTTGGAGTTTCCACCTCCGTGGTTGCACAATTGAAATATATCCTGTATGCAGTATTCATCATCTGCTCGGAGAATCCCCTCTCCCGAAGAAACATCTTGCTGGCGATAAATGACAATGGATACGACACGAATGAGTGAGAACCGAGCATTCAGATTAGATTAGTCGATCACTGTTCTCTACAGTACGATCTTTCTTCAAGAAGCCAGATTTCCTAATGTATCTATTACAGTTACACTTTCATCTACATGGAAGAACAGGCCACCGCATTCAAAACCTACTCCACACTGGGGACTAGTGAGAATTTTTATTACCAAAAAAATTTTTTTCATGTATTTACTTATTTTTTCATATATTTTTAGACAAGAAAAAAATAACATTTTTTCAGACTATGTCTGGGTCAATTACACAAATAATGACGATCCACGCAATTTCGATGCCCTTTCTGCGGCGAGGAAAATGTTGATTGTAAGTAAGAGTGGCAATATCGAAAATAATGGAAACATGAATTATTTGAAAAAAATAATCTTGGCAAAAAATTATGTTTTTTAGCTCGACATCGTCGCATACAACGACACTACAGCTTTCAAACAGAAAGTAGGATAATTCTAATAATTAAGTTTTAAAAAAAAATAAGTAAATAAAAACATAATTTTAAATTAGGTGCGTGATGCGTTTACACAACCGCCCTTCAACTGCACTGACTGTACAGATATTGAAACTGTAGGTGGTTATTTTTAAACTGTGGATTTTTTGTGACTTCAACGATATTTTGTGCATAAATAATTGACCTGTGTTCGTTTTGATCTCACATTTACGTCCACGATAATTCAGGCAGTTTCCCGTGTAGTAAACTTTCACGATGCTTTTCTGTTGTTTGCCTATGCAAGGAATCGCACTGTGCAGGTAATTCATGTTTTTATTATTCCGAATACAATTATTTTCATTTCAGGCCAATCCAAATTACGCCGCCAAAATTTCCGGACGCGCTCTAATGCAGAATGCGCAGGGAACTTTCATTGGTAAGTTATTTTGAAGAGTGAACCAAATCGAGTAGCAATCGTTAACATCTTGACTTTATAAAAGTAATAACTATCTTTATCGTATTTTTCACCTCATAGATGAATTAATTTTAATGCTCGAAGAAAACCTCAAAATGATAATTCTGAAATTGAGGCCAATCGGGAACCGTCCGTATTAATGCCAACGGCACTCGCGACCCCTCGTTTATGTTATACAGGGTGGGGCATAAATACTGTTACACATATTATGAGTAATATCTCTGTAATGAATTGCAGTATTCACTCCTGCTTTTCTCCACATAGACGTGAGTGTTGTATGATCAAACTGTTACAAACAGATTTTCAATTGATTATCCTGTTGTCCAGAGAGAAGCCATTTGAAAAGTCGAAAAAGTTGAGACGGGACCGCTAGTGGTGCGACTGCTTTTACGCGATTTTAAGCTGTCAGGAAGCCTAAACCTAAGATCTAAAATGTTTATAATTTAGCTATTCTCAACCATTCTCTTTCAATATCATTGGGGCAAAATGGTCATCGAAAATTCCATAGAATAGATCTAATTTTTTGAAGAGACCCATGTGATTTCAAGTGAAAATACCAGATTTTTAGATTTCCTATTAAAGGAGAAACGACTGACTTAGTATCGTTCTCAGAAAATAAGACACTCGATTTGTGTGTTTTTTGAATATAAGCTTGAAGATTGGGTGGTGTTAAGAGAGCGGATCGGTAATTTTCGACCATTTTCGACCACCCCCGGACACATGCCCCCCGAAATGAGAACCAGGGCCCCATACTGTGTACATGTATACCCCATGGCTGCATGTGAAATAGGGTTGGTGAAATCGGACGAGACAGTCGAGATCTCGGCAATGTGTCTCGACTCGAGACAAAATGGTCGAGACGTCCGACAAACGTGAAAGCCCGGTCGGGCGGCCCGATCTCGAGAGTGAACGCTCGAGACGCGCTCGAGACACGGGCGTCTCGTGTCTCGGCCCGTCTCGAGTGTCTCGACTTTGTCTCGACTCTCCTTTCTAGCGCGTGAGTTCGAATCCCACCCACTGCGGGCATCTTTTGCTCATTTTATACTTTTTTTACAGTCTATCTGAAATCATGTATGGTGACAAAAAAAAGGGCAAAAGTGTTTATTTTTGAAAAATAAAATGAGCAAAAAAGCCCGCAGTTGATGGGATTCGAACTCACGCGCTAGAGAGGAGAGTCGAGACAAAGTCGAGACACTCGAGACGGGCCGAGACACGAGACGCCCGTGTCTCGAGCGCGTCTCGAGCGTTCACTCTCGAGATCGGGCCGCCCGACCGGGCTTTCACGTTTGTCGGACGTCTCGACCATTTTGTCTCGAGTCGAGACACATTGCCGAGATCTCGACTGTCTCGTCCGATTTCACCAACCCTATTTCACATGCAGCCATGGGGTATACATGTACACAGTATGGGGCCCTGGTTCTCATTTCGGGGGGCATGTGTCCGGGGGTGGTCGAAAATGGTCGAAAATTACCGATCCGCTCTCTTAACACCACCCAATCTTCAAGCTTATATTCAAAAAACACACAAATCGAGTGTCTTATTTTCTGAGAACGATACTAAGTCAGTCGTTTCTCCTTTAATAGGAAATCTAAAAATCTGGTATTTTCACTTGAAATCACATGGGTCTCTTCAAAAAATTAGATCTATTCTATGGAATTTTCGATGACCATTTTGCCCCAATGATATTGAAAGAGAATGGTTGAGAATAGCTAAATTATAAACATTTTAGATCTTAGGTTTAGGCTTCCTGACAGCTTAAAATCGCGTAAAAGCAGTCGCACCACTAGCGGTCCCGTCTCAACTTTTTCGACTTTTCAAATGGCTTCTCTCTGGACAACAGGATAATCAATTGAAAATCTGTTTGTAACAGTTTGATCATACAACACTCACGTCTATGTGGAGAAAAGCAGGAGTGAATACTGCAATTCATTACAGAGATATTACTCATAATATGTGTAACAGTATTTATGCCCCACGAAGACAATTCGAAGATAGGCGCGTGCCATTTTACCGGCTCTAGCTTGTGCGCCTGGTACATGAATCTACATTATTAAATGAAACGCAACTGAGATAAATAACCGTTACTTGCAGGAAAGAGAGCCCGAAAGAGAACCCCGACATTGCGACATTACACTTTGATAACGTGAGTCTCTGATGAATGACCTACCTCTCTCTCATTTCGCACTTATCTCTTGTATCTCTAACAAAAGAGAGATAAGGTAAAAGGGAGATACGAAAATACTGCTGCGAGTTTTAGATAAGGGACACCTGACAGAAGAGGAAAGGTTCCCTTACCTTCCTCGTTATCCACTTTGCTTCCTACGATTTGTCTCGGTTAGAATTTGCTCGCAACTTCCAATATTTTTCATCATGATAATGCGTGGTCCGACTCATTCGCATGTTCTTTCGGTAGAATACACAAAGTGAGAGAGCAGGCTGAAAACAACTGAACTCCGGATCAGGAGTTTCTTATGGTTATTAATTTTTGACACTGTTGGTTTTTTTTAGTTTCAATTGCTTATTATTCGAGTTTGCAGAACGAGTCTGCATAGATAGGGACCACAACGGGGTCGACCGAATCTATTGTAAGGGCATGTTTTGGTGCTCAAAGTATCCCTCTTGGGCTGAATAAGATCATACGTTTTACCGTTTGTCGATATCTTATTTCTGAACCGAGTTATGAGCCAAATACCACGTGATCTGGGCTCAACAGAAAAGTGTCCAAAACCAGGACGAGATAAAAGAGGGTGTAGTCTATTTCAAACTCACTCCCGAAATTCGGAGGCAAGAGCTTCGCCCAGTCGTGAGAGACAATTCAACGGAGAAATTGCATCTTATCGCGGCAGCGCGTGTGCTAATCAAGACGGGATAGAGACAGCGGGAAGAGCGAGGCGGAGGGAGAAGGGAAGAGCTCCTTCTTTCGCCCCTTCCTTCGCATTTGACTAGCCCCGCCCACGTTCACACTCTGTTTATGCGCGCTCTGTCTGTCGCCGCGCTGTCTCGCTCTGCGCGTTACGCGTTCACACTCTGTTTTCGAATAATTATGCGCGTACTAAAATCTTTAGAACAGTTTCAAATTATGCGCGTACAAAAATCTTTAAAACAATTCGAAGAAACATCCATTTTTTTATATTTTTCTTCTCTAAACATCTCACAAAGCAAAAATGAACAATCTGCGTAATGGGCACTTTGCTACGTGCATTGGGAATGCTTTTTTCGCCATTCCCGGACGAGTTTATCTCGATTTTAACCACCTAAAAATATTTCGAACATTGTGCCCATTGGTCAACTGAAAGATTAGGCCGAGACCTATCCATCGTGCTATTAAACGACCAATTTGGTTAAGTATTCGATTTGCCAACCATCGATCCCACTTATGTGCGATTCTCTATCCCTCCCAACTCTGGTATTGGATTACTATTAGTACACTAATAGTTTCACTAATAGTACCCTAATTAGTAATTTATTAGTGAAACATTAGTGTAGTAATAGGAAGGCTTTAATATTAGTGCACTATTAGTGAATCGAGGCGAGGGGAGGGGCGAGAGGAGGGGTCGTATTAGTGCAATAATAGTGAATTCGATTACTGTAGGGAGTGTGTGTGGGGTGTTTGTTGCTCCTAAGAGAGATAGTTTTACGCACTTATTTTCTAAAAGGAATTAGAATAAATCAGTCATTTCATCGATATTGTAACAGTAGAAAATAAAAAAAAATATTTTCCCATACTTTACTAGAGATTTTACATTCATATTTAAAACGCGGTCTGCGTAAGAGCGGGGGAGGGGGTGGCACAGTACCGCAAAATGGTCTCCGGGGGTTCATACTTGGTGGGTAGACTCCCTAGGGGTGGGATGCACCTCAGCCAAAAAAAAGACCCCAAAAGTTGATATTTGATCTCGAAAAATTTCATCTTCATTTTACCCCATCATGTTATATACCATTCGAAAGAGCATCAAAAGTTATGTAAGGATCTAACTTTTCGTGGACCTAGCACTTTTCGTTTTCGAAAAAATCGATAAAATGTCGAATTTTCGTGTTTTTATTTTTTTCAAATTTTTTTTATCGATGTTCCAATGGTTGGCAGGCCCTAAAAAGTTGGCAGTGTACTTAACAATATACAAGGAATCCAATAAAAAATATGCCGACTCGATACGACATGCCAGACCATGACTTTTTCTCGAAAAACCTAGCACGCAATCGTCGACGCGGGTTCGAATCCCGCGGACGGCTTATCTTTTGCCAGTTTTTATTTCGACCCAAAATGATGTGTTTTCGACGTGAAATCACTTTTGATAAGTTAGTAGGTTATATTAACGATGTTTTGCCACTTTGCAAGGGAAATCGTGATCATTCATCTCTATGACTTTTTTCACATAAGACTTCCCTTATGTGAACATATCAGGTTGGGGTCATATCGAAATTGAACCTCCGAACCGTGATTCTATAGGTGAGGCTGTCTACTATTAGTGATCACTGGCCACGCTTGCGGTCTTTATGCATAGACCAGCCGATTTCGCCCCCGTCTTCGGCGGGGTCTTATCGGCTGACAGGGATCGCTGTTTCACAATTGCGAAAGCGCGCGCGACATGTTTCGACGTGTTTACAGTTTCGTGACCTCTCGACTTGTTTAAAATTTCGTGACGTCACGACTTGTTTACAGTTTCGAAACGCGTCTAGACCTGTTTACGTGACTTTCGCAATAGTGGACAAACAGACAAACACGCACAGGGAGACATCTCTCCTTTATTAAGGAGTAATGATAGGCACCACAAGCCCCGCCCACTTTTGTCTGACACGATTTCGCGAAAAAGCAAGAATCAAAGTCGCAAGGCTCATTCTAAGCCAAATCACTCGTTCGAAGTTGCTCTGGATAGGTACTAGAACCCTCAATCGAGCACTGTCCGAGATGTGCACCACACCACTAAGAAGGTCAAATTTGCAAAATAACGAAAGGGCACACTCTCTCCTGACCACTCTCCCTTCTCGTCCTTGAGCGTCGCAAAGCGCAAGCTCGACTTGGTGAAACTATGACCGACTGGAACGCGGGAAATGGCAAAATAGGCTCCGCCCCCTTTCCCTCTCGCCACGCCTTTTCCTCCTTTCCAACAGTGCGTTGCGCGCGTACTTTTCGGGCTGTAGCGCAGCTCAGAGAAAAGATATTCACAAACGGCAAAAAGGATGATTTTATTGGGACCCTGAGGGACAGTTTCCATGTTCTTTTGACTGGATTGCGATACTCTGGCTATCCACGTTGTGTCCTCTATGCATAGATCATTGAGAACTCGAATAAATTAATTCTTTAATAATTTAAAGCGGGCTAGATGGAGGGAATTGATTGTTCAATTTTTTTCGTATGTAAAATTACGTATGCAAAACAGACGGATCAGATTATGTGCGAACCATTGATAAATTTATTAGATAATTTTGAAGATTTGCAGATGGAAAATTCTACGCCAATCGAAGATGAAGATGTGGAAAACACAATTCCACCATTCATGCGATCGTAAGGCTTCTGGTTGCATTTGTTTGTAATGACAATTCGGCACGGGTCTCTCTCAATTAGAATGCTCTCTCGTCGGTCAGACAGACGATAGAGCATACAAACCGGCAAGAGGCGCGTTCCGTTTTTTTCGAAAATAGCTTGTATGTATGGTACGTCTCATACAACCAGGCACTTCCATCACAGGTGAGAATAATTCAGTTAAAACACGTTGCGATCAATCTCAATGAGAAAGGAGGGCGGGGTAGGGAAGAGGAGTCCCTATTAAGAGACCGGATCGGTAATTTTCGACCACCCCCCGGACACATGCCCCCCGAAATGAGAACCAGGGCCCCATACTGTGTACATGTATACCCCATGGCTGCATGTGAAACATGCCACTAATAGAATCCTCATTTGGCTTTGCCATCGTACAATATTAGGTCACAAAGTTAAAAAATCGAAAAATCATATCTTTTGAACGCGACAAGCTAGACTCAAAAACTCTTTTGCAATGTACTAGGCATGACTAAAAACCAAAAATGAACCACCCCGAAAAAATTAACTCACTCTGCAACTATGATTTTTTGATCGAATTTTTCATATTTTGATGAATATCCTTCCAATGACGAAAAACCAGGAGCTAAATTTTTGCTTAAAAGTTACTTTAATGGATCCTTATTAAAATCCACATCAAGAGGGAATCAGGTTTTTCTGCGTTTTTGCTCTACTTAGGCTTGAATGTGCCTCACGTGGGGTCTCTGATGATGTTTACGGTCTTATGCGCTTACTCTATATGCGAATCACCCTTAAAATGGCACAAATAATAAAGTTAGTACATTTTAGGAATAATCGTCACCATAGAAGTCTATTACAAAAATAAAAAATTTCCGGATTTTTTGGACCATGACCCGGGGTTCATGCCTCCGAAATGGTCCACCACCATGAACCCGGGGTCATGGTCCAAAATTCTTCCGAAATTTCATGATCGAGAAACTTCAAGTACTATACGTCGATACATACTACTGTACCCCAACAATATACCGTAACCCTAATTACCGTATATCGGTAATCGCAAAGTAACTTTTTTCCAAAAGTGTATTGAAAAGCCAGTTCACGATTCCAGGAAAGGTAGATTGCAGAAATTAGGGTTACGGTATATTGTTGGGGTATAGTAGTATGTATTGGCGTATAGTACTTGAAGTTTCTCGATCATGAAATTTCGGATGAATTTTGGACCATGACCCGGGGTTCATGGTGGTGGACCATTTCGGAGGCATGAACCCCGGGTCATGGTCCAAAAAAATCCGGAATTTTTTTTATTTTTGTAATAGACTTCTATGATGACGATTATTCCTAAAATGTATTAACTTTATTATTTGTGCATTTTAAGGGTGATTCGCATATAGAGTAAGCGCATAAGACCGTAAACATCATCAGAGACCCCACGTGAGGCACATTCAAGCCTAAGTAGAGCAAAAACGCAGAAAAACCTGATTCCCTCTTGATGTGGATTTTAATAAGGATCCATTAAAGTAACTTTTAATCAAAAATTTAGCTCCCGGTTTTTCGTCATTGGAAGGATATTCATCAAAATATGAAAAATTCGATCAAAAAATCATAGTTGCAGAGTGAGTTAAATTTTTCGGAGTTGTTCGTTTTTGGTTTTTAGTCATGCCTAGTACATTGCAAAAGAGTTTTTGAGTCTAGCTTGTCGCGTTCAAAAGATATGATTTTTCGATTTTTTAACTTTGTGATAGGTTTATTGTACGATGGCAAAGCCAAATGAGGATTCAATTAGTGGCATGTTTCACATTAGGGTTGGTTAAATCGAGATATTCCGGTATTCGAGATCTCGACTTTAGAGCACTGTTAGTTGTCTCGAGTTGTCTCGATTACCGGTCGGGCGGCCCGATCGCGAGAGTGAACGCTCGAGACGCGCTCGAGACACGGGCGTCTCGTGTCTCGGCCCGTCTCGAGTGTCTCGACTTTGTCTCGACTCTCCTTTCTAGCGCGTGAGTTCGAATCCCACCCACTGCGGGCATCTTTTGCTCATTTTATACTTTTTTTACAGTCTATCTGAAATCATGTATGGTGACAAAAAAAAGGGCAAAAGTGTTTATTTTTGAAAAATAAAATGAGCAAAAAAGCCCGCAGTTGATGGGATTCGAACTCACGCGCTAGAGAGGAGAGTCGAGACAAAGTCGAGACACTCGAGACGG
>LS486166.1:0-16383 GCA_900490705.1 Pristionchus arcanus
TGGGTGCAGATGTATTTGACGGCGCCCGGCGCCGGGCTGCCCATCCAGTTCGCGTGAATGAAGTCCGCGTCACTCTCTGGAAGGGTTACGGTAACCAATATCTTAGGGATACGGTAGGATAACAGATGATAGGGATACAGTAGTAATTGAGATCCTAGGGATACGTTCGTGGATTCAGATCATAGAGATACGAAAGTATGTCTGATCATTGTGATACAGTGGGATTTCGGAGTAAACGGATACTGTATCCGGGAAACTGTAGGGTTTCAGATCGTAGGGATACGGTAGTATTGTTCCGATTAGGCTTTCAATCGTAACGAAACAACTAGTCGTTTAATAGGGAAATGAACCGCCTTCTTCACGAGAGACAGTGCGGAATGAGAAGAGCGATGGATGCTTTCCATAATAAACGACTAGTTGTTTCGTTACGATTAAAAGTCTAATTCCAACTACGGTACCTCGCTGCTTGAGGACGACTCGCGTCTGGTCGATGCAGAACACTTCGGCGTTTCTGGGAAGGTGCGGTAGATCGAGAGGATTACGGTAGGACTCATCGATTGATTAGATAACGAAGGAATTTACGGTAGATCGAGTGCAACTATTTTCTTATGGTTCCCTTCGCTATCGCACGATAAGAATGAACTTTTAAAATTTTAATATTGTTAAATTGTCTGATGAATCGTAATCAGACTGAATGAGCTATATCGAAATTTAAAATCTTTCTGAAGCATATCCAGATTTTTGAAGTTCACCATGATGATAGCATTTCCAGTTCGACTATTTTCCATTTTCTGTTAGAGTTTATTGTGGTGTGTTGCCGTACCTCCACTTGTACAGATTCCGGCCCGTTTTGCATGCAATCGTCGTTAGACCGGGTGGAAGATATCGCTTGTTCTCCTTGTCGAACTCTTTCGCCAACTTCTTGCAGCTCTGCAATGCAAGGTAGACATTGTAGGCTGATCAGGCACGGAAGGACATAATTAGGATTCAAAATTTCAATGGAATTCCAATAACAAGTCATTTTCAATATACAACCCCCTCGTTTGAAGGCTATTGGAAATGGGAGGATCATTTCCAATAACGAAAACTTTCTAGTAAGGGAACTCTAGACATAACGCAATATTCTAACCACCTTGAATTAAACGAGAATATTTTTCATGTGATGATGAACGCGAAATCTAACTACGAAAGGCTTCTGGAATTTGAGATGCTTCTGAAGCATATCGCTATTTCAATTGGACGGAATTTGAACATAGCAATACGTTTGACTTTTTTCACTTTTCCCTTTCAGACGCTTCAGTATTCGGCGGCTTTCGGGAGGTCAGGGGAAAGATACGGTAGACCACCCACCAATCCATGCAGCTTTTTCGCCCATGACTGCATTCTCGCCGCCTCCTCCTTCGTGGGTGGGCGCTCTGCAAAATCGATATTGAAGTATTACGGTATTTAGACTACATCTTAAATTCTGGATTCATTCCGCAAATTATTATTAGCTGACTGAAACGCAACAATTTCTACAGGTTTAGTAGAGTGCAAGTCTTGTTCGCACTGACGATCTATCATAGGAGCGTATGGTGAAGAAATTCCGAACCTGCAACAACAACGGCGGGTGTGGGGCGCTCGACGACTGGTTGGGCTTGGGGCCGGGCTGGTTCCGGGCTGGGTCCGAGCTGGTTCCGGGTTCTGGATCTGGTTCGGGGCCCGTTCGTCGGGTCGCTGCAGCGGCAGAGACACGTACATGCTGAGTGCCCCGCGACGAGCGACGAAGCGTGGGTCTGCAAGTGGTTACGGTAATGGTACGGATTTGGTTACGGTAAGATCGGTGATCGATACTTTGGTGTGGTAGGTATCCAATTATTGCCTGACATGATAAATTGATTGATTGATTGATAGATTAAATGGGGTGGATTATCACTATAGGGCACAAATTATGCTAAATCGACGGTAGATTGACGATATTCTTAGCTCTGTTGTGTTTAGTGACGTACTCTAGTTAGTTAGACACAAGCCAAAACTAATTTCCATGTAAATTAATCAACAGATTGTCCGAAAATCACCGTTATCGATGTAGTATGCGCTTCGTTGGCCATTGTTGTCCATTGCGCGCGCCGATTTTCTAGTAGAATCCGCGCGCCGACCGCTTCGGAGGATGGTGAGAGGGAGGAATGAGAGGAAGGGTTGGAGAGATTTGAATGGGGAGTGAGATCAAAATAGCAAAAGGCCTTCAATTTCGATGCAAACATTTGGAATATTCAATGAGTTTCTAATTAGTATGAGACCCTTTTGGAGCTCGAATTCTTTCTTCTCGTCATTAAAAATTGAGAGGCCTCTTAGTTTTCACATCTGCACAAGGATCACTTCGACTGACTAAGCTCAATCCATTCCTGTCATTTCCTATCGCTCACAATTGGCCTTGAATATTCACTGGCCTAGTAGTGATCTTCCGCAAAATGCAAGAGCCTTGATTAACGAGATGATTTTACTTTTTCACCTCCTCTTTTCAGTCGACCTCAGGTGATGGAATAAGGCAAAAGTCTTCTTTGTTTCACCAACTGTAAACATGCACCCTACTCCACGAGTATTTTCCTGTCGTTCTATCGCACTTTGACACTATCCTAACGGGAAGATACGTCTTCTTTGTCTGTTCTACCATAAACACCAAAGGGTCATTCCTAGAGTAATGGCCCTTTGACAGAACGCAACGGCTCTGAGCGGCGCTCATTTCAACTCACAAAGACACTGTCCATTAGAGCTCGAGAAATGACACGGCCGTCTCTTCATTTTGCACACTCTCTTGCACGATCGGTCGACGAGAGAGTGTGTGAAATGAAGAGGCGACGGTATCAGTTCTCGAGCTCTTCTGTCCGTCCCATCTACACACTGACTGAATCGTTGAAAAAATTTTTCTTCATTCCATGAAAACATCCTATAATTCTGATTCTCTGACCTTCTCTGGAACTACTGGAGCCTCTAGTTATGGAAATTTCTGCGCTACGAATTATTCCATTGATAAGATCCCCATTTTCCACGTTACCCCATTCCACATTGATACGAATAACGCCTGTCCCAGTCCCCTACTCAATATCAGTGTTCGATGATGTAATAGCTCCCTTCTGGTCTGTGTCGCTCGAGTTCTTATTCTCTCTCGCTCTGTCTGTCCGGGGAGAGATCGTGTGGAATGGAAAGAGTCACTTCCAGTGAAGGATGTTCGGACTCTCTCAATATCCCACACTCTCGCTCTTTCTGACCGGGAGAAATGGATAGAGTCACTTCTGGTCCTCTAGCACATCTATCCAGATTAGGCCACCGACTGGCCCACTTATCACCTCTATTACACTTTATTTCCGAATTGCGAACATCTCATTGCTGAGAGCAAAAAGCAGGGGGAGGGGCACTTATTATCATAAGGAAAGAAGAAAAAAATCGATCCGCGTTCTCCAATCGATTCGCAATTTCGCTCGTTTTCCATCTGGGCGCTCTTTTCCATTCCATGAGCACTTTTCCCACTTTCTCATAATTGTTGTGAGAATATTTCTGGCCATTTCCAGCCATCTGCGGTACATCTCTCACCCTCATTCTGGCCTCTTGTGCACTTTCTTTCCGCCCTCTGTTCCTTTCCAACCGCACCGAAGTGCCCTCTAGGTCTATGGAAATCGTTCTTATCGCTCGCTTACATTTGTGCTTTCTTTCTCGGTTTCTTGGCTTTAGCTTTTTTTGTTGTTATTCATGTTACACCAGGGATGTTAAATCAATCATTTTCTCTATGTGCCGTTTCAATCAAACCTGGCGTGACGGATTATCTTCCCCGGTTACTATGGCTCCAATCATGGGAGTCCTATGACATCCCTCTCTTCTCCTTCTTTTGCCCTCTAGGTGTCAGTTGTTCCCATTATTGCTACATGATTGCGCAACGGGCAATGATCTCGATTATCAGCTTACCTTGCAACTTGATATCCTAATCCTCAACCAGATTAGCGTATCGGAGCCAAAGTGTATTTCTTCCCTCCACGAGGTACACGTATCATGCGATAGTTCGGAACCGTCAATCATAAATCAAGGACGCTTTTGAACCTTACTATGATACTTCAGCAAACTCAATTTTTACGAACAAAGAAGCATGCACTTATTTCTTCACAGCAAGGTTGTTTGATCAATTCTATCTCGAGGTGTCAGCCATATAGCATGAACGTGTAATGGGCTTGACATTTACCTCTAGTGTTCCTTTTTTCCACCATTTCTCTGCCCTTTCATTCCGGCTCTCTTCATTTACCATGCTCTCTAGCATGTCAGTCAGTGCGAGATAGTGTGGGAAAGGAGGAGAGTCACAATCCATCTCCTTTCCTTTCCCCCTCTCCTATCTCTCCTCTCCCATCTTCCCATCTGATTCACGCTCCCTGTTTCCTCTAGTATCTATTGATATATTGATTGCTGATAATTTAGGCTAGCTTAGTGTGTTCTGCGCTTGATTTATCACAATTCGTTAAGAACGTTTATGGAATGATTTCCTATCTTTCTCCCTAATCTCCCTCATGTTCAAATTTGATTCATGCACCCTGTTTCCTCTAGTATCTATTGATTGCTGATTTGTCGTTTCCGAATTTTGAATTCGAATTTGAATACAATTTCCAGGGCGATGTCTTCGGCTGACGAAACCCACGCAAAGAAGAGGAACGATGGCGGTGGTTAGTAATTTAGCTCACTTCTAGCCTTGGAAAGATGACCCTAAATATAATGATATTCTTGTAGATCCACCCTTCGACAAGTCCTTCTTCACGTGGTCCGGCATGGATAGGCTCTCCAAAGTGTCAGTGGATCGACTGAGCAGCTTCGTTTTTGACAGGGAGTAAGTGACTGCGAACAACTGTTCCTTAAACTTCGTAGCTTCGTAACTTAGTAACTTACTTAACTTAGTAACTTAGTAACGTAACTTAGTAACTTCGTAGGTAAACCTAACATTTTATTTTTAATGGTAAAATTTAAAATAATTATTTAATTCCAGAGCCTACGGTTCCGAACTGTGCGCATTCTTCCACAAACTCGTGATCTACCATCAGAAGTGGAGCGCTTATAACGTGAATTTTTATTTTCAAGCTCGCAAAACTTAAATTTATGAAAAAATAATTATTTAGGAAGAGCAGAAGAAACAGAGGGCAGTGAACGATAAGCAGGGAGGAAGCAAGACCGAAACGAGCGGCCCGGTGACAGGGACAGTAGCTCGTGCATCTAAGGACCCACGAGAGGCGAGTCATATTGGGTTATGTTTCATCGAATCAAGATAAATGTCGATTTTTGATTGATCCGGGTTTCCTTGCTAGTAAAGAAATACTTTTAGGCCAATCGCCTAGCCAAAGAAGCCGAAGCCAAGAGAGCAGATGGAGTTCCGAAGGACTTGCCAGACCTAAAGCTAGAGGAGCAGCAGAACTTCCTCTCACTTGGCCATGACCTTAACGACTTTGTGCCGACTGCCGCAGTGTTCGCTTCACCGGTGACTGGTATTCACAGATTGATAGTGCTTTCTGTTCACTGAAAAAAACGCACTTGCTTCATTGTTCACACTCTAGCGAGTACAAGTGATCAGATAGTGTGAGAAATGAAGGGGCTATCGAGGCAATAAATGATTAATTTTCAGCCCCCGCCCGATCCCTCTCTTGGATGTCCCCATATGAAGAAACCGAAGGTTGAAGAGATTTGGTCTGAAGATGACAAGGAGTTTGAAAAGCTGCTGGTTAGCTATTGCAGCAGCATCTCTACTATAACTCATACCCAGGTCTCACTGGATCCTCCTCACAGTATAAATCGCAGTGATCTAATGCAGCATGATCAATCAATCAGGTCTATTTGGAGTCGCGTAATTTATAAACTCATTTTCATTTTAGAAATTCGTTTGAAGAAGACAGAAACGCACATGCCAGTATGATCTTTGGGGAGCTTTCCAGCTCGATCGGTAAGTGATAGAGTTCGAAATACGGGTCGCCGTCTCTTCATTTCACACACTATCTCGCTTCACTCCCCGGAGAGAGAGCATGTGAAATGAAGAGACGATTACCCGTATTTCGAACTCTAGTTATCTATCGACGAGCGATCCATGTCATTCACTCAATTTCCAATTTAGACAAGAGTCTATCTGATATAACGAGGCATTTATCGACAAACTATGGACTGTACGGTACGACTTCTATGTCGCATCCACCGGTAGCGAGGCAACACAGGTATGATCTTGGAAACTCGTGTAGAGTACAACGACCGTAACAAAAAATGGGAGTTTTTCATAAAGAAAAATAATCAAAATTGGATACAATCCCATAAATGAGCAGTATTCAGAACGCCCGATCATCTCATTTCTACCCTCCCTGCTCTTCCTTCACTTCCACCCCTTCCATCCTCTTCCATCTGGCCACGCGTGGGCTTCGCGAGGGACGTACGGTGAGCTTGTTTTGAAGGCCGTCAATATTTTTGCGAGACAATGGAATATGTTTCAGTGATACCCTAAAATTATAATTTATATTTCGCAGAGTTTGTGCAGTACTTCTGTGGTATGAAAAAATCCAAATTCCAGCACTATTCACTTCTGAGACACAAGGGCGAAAATTAAATACAATACGTTTCAGAAGCTTCGTAAATCAATTTTTCACACTTTTATCCAATTCTTTTGTCCGCAAACTTCCAAAAAAACTCCAAATTCCAGCACCAGTCCTCCTCCATTCATGCCCGCCTACTCCCTTCATAATTCTCCTGCACCGGCGCGCTTGCATCATCGCCATCGACCCAACTACAATGGGCCAAAGGTGGAAGAAGTCGAGGACAGACGATTCTCTAGGTAAATCAAAAGTTTTACTTGCTTTTACGTAATGCTGAATTTCATATTTTCGAAAATTCAATATTTCCAGCGCACCAAACGACTTCGCTGATCTTCGCTGCAACTACTGTGCAAAACGAACTAAAGCGTGCGAGAAGTGCTATCGATCAGCACTGCTCAAGAGAGAAAAGACGAGGATTCAGGCGCAATTGGAGTGGAACGCTCAGGTAATCTGATGAATTGGGTGCTAAACTCGAATTCTGACATTCTTAATAAAGCCAGTTTTCTTTTGATTATTATTCAGGTTCAAAAGAAATCCCGCTGACCAGGTGAAATAGGAAATTCCTCTCTGTCACTGATATCTGTGGTAAAATGATAAAAACTAAATGATAAAATTATATTTCAGAAAGCCAAGCGAGACAGCAGTAGCCCCTCTCGAGATAACGATCGGAATAGAAGGAAGAGAAAGTATTGAGATCAGCAAATATAGAGTCCACTGCCAGAGACTGACCAGAGACCGCGATTCGGTCACCGACTGGCCCACTTATCACCTCTATTACACTAATGTGCCGAATTGCGATATCTATATATCTAGCCCTCGCTGGACATATGATCACAAGAAAGAGCAATTTCGATCCGCATTCTCAAAAACAATTTGCAACTTCGCTCATGTTCCTTTCCGTTGATAAGGAGTGACTTGCCTCTCTCATTCACCCATGATCTCCCGCATATATTAACAACGACATTTCTGTACAAAAGACTATTTTTGATTGAAATTCTGATATGTTTATTTTGCATTTTCTCGCTTATCATTCAATTTTATCATTACCGACTCATAATAAATGAAACTGATAATCTTGTTTGTTCTAATGCTATTTTGTCCTTCAGGTACGGGTTGCTAGTCGCTGCTGGCAAACCGCTTGCCGGTGTTCGATTATTATGTATCTTTATGTCTTTCCGAATATTCTTTGTCTGCTCTCATTTCCCCATACTGTCGTTCTCTACCTCTTGTATCTCTCCCTCTCTCGCAGTCTGGGTTCTCTTCCAATCGCACACTATCTCATTAGACAAGACGCCCTACACAAAATTGTCCCAGCTTCTGTGGAAACAATATCATTGTCCTGAGTTATTGGTTATTGGCTCTCAAATCGTTGCACAGATTGAGAAGTGATTGTATTTTGCCTTGTTGTACAACAGCTGGCCTTACAAGTGGGCCCCACCTAGCGTTTTCTTATGAATCGCTTGACGTGGATACATCTTTTCCTTTACCTTTATGTTGAAGTACTTCGAGATGATGGATAGTGGTACAGAAAGGGATCCATTTTAACCCGTTGAAAGAGGCTCTCTTCCTCCTTCTCCTCCCCCATTTTCTGTAAGAGGGTCATTTCGCTGGGAAAAGAGAAAGGGTGTCTGAGTCATTTCCTCAGTGTCTCTAAGTCGCGAAGGAGTGTTTTCTTTGAGAACATATTGCAAAATAAGTCGTCTTATGATAGTTTCCGCTGATTTCCGCAATGTTCACTTGTTTGATTACTTTTTTTTTTTTTAGTGCTCATAAATTATATTCACAATTTCAGGACAATGCCCGAAGCCATGCAGAAAAGGGAGGCGAAGGGCACGGCAGGTTGTTTTTGTTTTGTTGTTTTGTTGTTTTGTTTTTTTTTCTTTTGTTATCTAATGTTGTCCTTTCAGATGCGATTACATTCGATAAATCCTTCTTCAAGTATACTCGAATGGAGGCACTATCACCTCAATCGATTAATCGACTCTCCGAGTTCAGCTTCCAAGAGGAGTGATTTGTTTAGCTTTTTGTTTCTCATTGTTTAGCTTTCTTGAAACACGCATTGAGCTATATCAAAACAATGAAAATAACAATACAATTAAAAATCAATTTCAGACTCGGCACAGAACTTTGCTCGTTCTTCCACAAACTCGTCATGTATTATAAGAAGGCGATCAAGTTTGAGGTGATTTATTCAATATATTTAATTTTAATGGGTGATGATAAAATATTATTCTCGTTGCTTAGCTCATCGTTATCAGAAAAGAGTCATTGGTCACGTTTAGGAATCGGAGAAGCAAAGGCGAAGAGTAGAAGCGGAAAAGAAAAGAGAAGAAAGAAACAAAGAGAAAGCCTCGAACAGTCAACCAGATGGTGGAATTTGCGAAGGAGTCAGCGAGGAAGAGGTGGGAAGAACTCTTTCTAGACTAGCATTGGACGACTATTTTCCGGATATTCGCAAGCATGTGATGTGCGCTATAGGCACCCTTTTCAGAAATCAACCGTAATCGCAGAAGACAGCGAGGGAAGCAAAACAATAGAGGTGGAAAAGAAAGTCGAAGAAAGGGTCAAAGAAAGGCCGGAATCCTTGGAAGAAATAGATCATCTTGTAGGGACCATTGGCAATGAACTTAGAGCTGGTGAAGGAGAGGTTAGATTGATTATGTCATGCAACTATCTAAAAATGTAAGAAACATGTATTACAAACACATATATTTAGAACTCAGCTGCAGTAGATGGAGACGATGATTCTACTGAGGAGATAATTCCTGATTACCCGGTATGCTTCAAAATTATTAACAACCTAAGATTTGTTCAGGCCTCACCGGACAACCCGGCGGCTCATGCCATGGACCATGTTGAGAAAACGATAGAAAATTCTACGGAAACTACTGCGTTTGGCAAGGAAAACGAATCCTTATCCTCCATTCCACTTCCATCCGACACTTCTTCTACGGTAAATGAGAATCAAGAAGTGATTGACGTTTCGGAGATGCTCGAGGGTAAAAAGGGAGAAGGATCTTTCTCGGCTCCTCATGAACTCTCGATACCATTGCATCCCAATACCCCTATTAGTATAGTTGAAGCTCAGCTGAAACAAGAAGAGATGGAAGACTTATTGTTAGCCGTCAATGAGTACAACAAGGAAGCCGAATCCCGTGTGATTCCAATCCCACCCGAAACCCCCATTATCATCAATGAGAACCTACTAACAATAAGCCAGGAAGCAAGTGAACAATCACCAACATCTCCACTCTCAATCATACGACCATCGGCAACCCCAAGTTCTGTTAGCGGGATAATAATCAAGCAAGAGCTGATAGATGAGGAGGCTGGAGATCTCAATTCATCGGTTTGTTTCCTTTCACGCACCATGAAAAAAATATTCATGTGAATTATATCAATGTCACAGCTAGTATAGCGCTCGCTACCAAAAGTCGCCCTGAAATATCAAAACTGCTTCAGATCTCTACAGCACCTCCAACCAACCCGATGGAGAGTAATGAGATGCCTAATAGCTCCGCGGGAAACCGTACAGCCAAGTATTATTTGTGATTTACATTGCTGCAGAGCATTACTGATTTCAGCATTCTCGGCAAGCGCAGGAGTGAAGTTTTAGTGGCCAATGCAATAGCGGATCATCTTTGCAAACTGGAAGAATCTTCAATAAACGCGTAAGGAAAAGTTTTTTTGCTGAATAAGAAGTGGGAATGTGGGCATCAGAAGCATATAAACTATGAAAAAAATTACAGACCCATTGATGCCTGTTATCCTGACTTCGGTGAAGCACAGGACTGGCCGATCCCGATGTAACGCATTTTTTAATAAAATTATTTTTCATATTATTATTATTATTTATAATATTTGTTCCAGTCCACTCCCGTCGCTGCTTACTATGTCGACGGGCTACTCTCAGAAATTTACCAGCCTTCCCAACTACAACACGGCGAGAACTGGTTAGAATTTTGCTTAATGAGGCGACAAGGGGGCCTGCAGAATTAAGCCTCCGTCTCCTCATTTCACGTACTATCTCGTCACTCTGACCGCTGAGAGAGTATGACGAACGGAAGAGACGGATTCTTCATCCTGACAATCCTAATTAAGAAGACGTCTCATTCCCCGTACGTTTTCACCTGCTAGAGTGACGAGTGAGTACGCAAAAATAAATAAAAAATACGGAGAGGTGCATGACGAATTTTTCATCAAAATACTGAATAATCATCGGATAGTTTTAATTAAATGTTCATATTCATAATTCAGGTCGGTGGTGTGCGTTCTGCATTCGGGATACGCACAATTCGCAGGATTGTCGATGGTATTCAACCTTCGAACAGAGAGAGGAGCGAAGGATGGAGTTGGATCTGTGAGTTGCTTAGGAGATCTGAGGAGATCTGGGCAGAAACTAGCTAAAATTGTGTGGTGCGGCTCACTCCTAAACACTGAAATGAAATGAGTTTCATGATTCCATAAAATGAGTGGAAGATTGCAAAATAGTGATTTATCAAGATTATCCAGTATCAAGCTTGAAAAAGTATAAACGATATTTACAGGTGCGTTCACTGCCTGGAGAAGTTTCCGCATCTCAACTGCACGAGGTCTGGATTGTGCATGGTATGAATCTACCATTCTATCAATCGAATATACCTCGAGCCTCGCACTTTGCTTCTTTTTGGAATCATGTAAATCCCATGAGTTTCCACCATGATCTGGGGCTTGTCGAAGCTATGCCATCGCAACATATTTGTCCAGAATTGCACTCGAAACCGCCATCACATTGCCCTGTGTCGTCGATCCGACTGCGAGCAGAGAGAGACGGGAAGAAGGAGGAGGAAGAGGACGAGAAAGCACTCGAAGCAATGACAGTAGACATTAGTGTTGTTCGCTCTGTGATCGACTCTTTTTACAACATTTATTGCAATGCCGGCATTATTTGCATTTCGATCAATAATGTATTAATTCATTTTCCTCATTTCCATATTCATAAGATTCTTTATTTCATTATAAAAGTCTTTACATACAATTTATATGAAAATGAAGCAATATCTCGCTCACAATGGTCAATTTCACTATTTCCAATCCTCAATATTCCTCATTTCGAGGGGTATAAAAGCCCGTTCACGGTCTCCTCTCCCCATTCTGTCTTCCTTATTTTTCCCTCACTCGCCTCTCTCCGGATGACAGTTCTCGCCTGGCTTCTACTCTGCGCCACCGTGGTACGGTATCTTCCCTAATCTGCTCCCTACCGTAATCTGGTGCTAGGGTACCTCCCCGTATAGTGCACCGTTGGGTTACGGTATCCTCCTCTTTAGTGTGTCGCTAAAGTCACCTTTGCTCATTTGTGCCGTTATCTTGATGTCAATCCGCCTCTCTCAATGTGGTACGGTACCCCCTCCCCCCTCCTCTGGTCTCACCCGTCCCCCAGGTTGGGATTGGCACAGTATCCTCCCGATCTCCCCGCCGGGAATCGTGGTACGGTATCATCTCCCCTCCCTTTCACCTACCGTATCCTCGGTGCTACGATACAGTAATGTCTTCTTGGTAACTTATAGTCCCTACAGTAACCTGCATTGCGGAACAGTATCCCCATCGATAATTGTTACGGTATTCACACCGTATTCCCTCCTTAGTTGCGTATATTGGCTACAGTATCCTTCCTGGTCCGTAGTTACGGTATCTGCTTCCCTCACTTACCGTACCTATTGCAGATCCAACTCGGACGGAGCAACTACTCGATATCGATAGACGATGGAGCATTGAAAAACGCCAATAGCACACTACCGCATATCGATAGGAATCAGGTATCATAACCTTGTCGTTTTAGTATCACTACGATATATGTTCAATGTATTTAAAGTGTCCATTCCAGGTCCAACTCGGACGGAGCAACCACACGATAGTCGAAGGAGCATGGAAGAATGCGAGCTCTGCCAATAGCATATCCCCGCCCATCGACAGGAGTCAGGTGACCATAGACACGGCCAAAATAATATACGATATTTGTTCCCTCTCGAATCCTCCCCTCCCTCCTAATTTTGAGCGTCGGAAATGAAATTGATTTTGAAGAACAATGGTCGCTAATTGAAAAATGATTGATGTAGATGGATATTTTTCTTAATATTTTGAATTTAATTATTTTTTAAATGGTTGGTATATATTAATCAGCGGCTATGAGCAGTCTTGCACATCCTTTTCTTTTGATTTTTTTCTGTGATGCCACATCAACAAAAAGGTCAAGGTCTCGATGTAGGAAAACTGAAAGCTGAAGGTATGAAATTTTGACAAAAAAATAATCTAGCCGGAAAATCGCAGGGTGATTCTTGTAGGGAATTCCAAGAAAACAATTTTAACATCCTTCACATCACCCATTTCTCTGACGCACAAAGGTACTCAGATTGTCGAACATACCACCACCTGTATTTCCACCCGCCCTCCTCAATTCTGTGCCATTTTCAACGGCACTTTTATTTGATAAATGAATAATATACACGAAACAACAAAAACAACATTTTAAACAACAAAAAACAACTTAACTCACTTCTCGCCAGGCTCGTCGCGCGCGGCGGTCGGTGGACAGCGACTTAGAGGAGGCGCAAAAGGAGTTTGAGAAGGCGGATCGCGAGCGGAACGCGACGTTAACGGCACTCTACATCGCTGAGGAGCTTCTCAAGACAGCGAACGCGTCACTGATCGAGGCTTGGAAGAAGTCGAACGGGACGAAGGATCGATTGGATGAGGCCTCCGAGGCCGATCGGAAGTCGAAGAGCGCCGTGGCCGCAGCCACAGCGGACAAGACGAAGGCTGACACGGCGGTTACGGATACAGAAAAGGCATACAATGTCAAAAAGGAAACCGCGTGGAAGCCTCTTTACGATGACATTTGGGGCAAAGATCTAATCCCCGGGCTGCAAGAGCTATCCAAGAAAGCCAACGAAACGGTGGATGAAGCAAAGACAGCATTGAAAGAAGCAAAGGGAGCTTCTGAAAAATTCAACAAAGATCTTAGTGAATACGAGGATGCGGATACTGAAGTGAAAAATTATGGAGCAGCAATCAGTACCTACGCAGCAAATAAGGCGTTGTCCGAGGAAATTGCACGACAAGAACTGAAAAAAACGAATGAGGAGTTGGAGGAGAAGGCTAATAAAGCCAAAGAAACTATGAATACAGCAGAAAAAGAGAAAATCGAACTCGAAAAAGTCGCCAATAACGAGATATTGAAGGGAACGAATACTGATTTGGACAAGAAATTGATAAAGGAAATTGTGCAAATAAAAGGAGAATCGCTTGCTACAGCCGAAGCCGATCTTAAAAAAGCGACGGATCCAATCGAAATTCAAAAATTGGAGACCATTCGTAATCAAGCCAAGGCGGAATTCAATTCTATACAAGAACTGGTGCCTTTTGACAAAGGCAATACTGTCGGCGTTGTAAGGGAAAGCTTCACTGAAAAGAAGCGTGAAGCTGAGCAATGCTTGAACAACAATATCTTGAATGGACAATACACTGAAAAATTTGACCAGAAGACCGTAAAAGTTGTTCTGCATGAAATGACCAACGCCTTTATCAGAGCAAAAAACGATAATCAAGCAAATGATGAAGCAAGTATTAGAGTCTTGGAAGAGAAACATAACAAGAATAAACGAATTCGAGACGCCTTAAACAAAGTCATTAACGACTATGGAACCAAGACAGTAGGAGATTTAAAGAGGGATTTTCAAGTAAAAAAGAAAACCGCCGATGAGACGATCGCGTTATGCAATGAAATAGACAACATAAATGGAAAAGTCAATAAAGACTTTGGCAAAGAAACGGTCGAAAATGCTGTAAAGCGACTGAAGACAGAGCACGATGAAGCCAAGACGAAATCTGATGCAGAGAAAGATCCCAAGGAAAAGGAAAAACTGGAAGCGGTTTGTATTAAAGCAGAGAAAGAACTCAAGTGCATGCAACAATTGGAAGTGGCCGTTGGCAAGGGAAAATTGGTTGAAGACGCAAAAAAAGAGTACAAAGCAATGAAAACCGTCGACGCTACCATCAACGAAAATGACATCTTGAACGAAAAAATTGCGGACGATTTCGGCACATCGAAAATATTGGATATATTATCCGGCTTTTCGTTGTCTATTCCGGATGCTGAAAAAGATTTGACAGAAAAAAAGGAGAAGAAAAAGGCGTTTGAGGATGCTGGTGTGAGAAAAGAATGGATAGAGCAACTGCAAGCGATTTACGGTGACAATAGTATTGTCGCGGAGTTAATTGCCAAATTCAAAAGTGAAGGCAAAAAAAATGCGGAGACATTGATCAGAACATTTGATGCCAACGCCATTTTATCTAAAAAAATCACCAAATTCGACACAAAGATGATTGCCGAAGCAATAGCCGAACAGGAGAAAGTTGTCACTGCCACAAAGGAAGCATATGACAATGGAAAGAACGGTCCGCAGAAAGATACATTAAAGAAAGAAAAGGAAACTGCAGACTCGGAATGCAACATGTTAATTATCTTACGGAAGTATGATAATGCGCTGCTAGGTGACTTAAAGAAGAGTATCCCCGAAAAAACGAAGAAAGCTGTTAGCGCGTATACAGAAGCACAGACTAAGCATGACACTGCAAAAACAGCACTTGACGCTGTTAATGACATCATTGCGCAAGCAAGAACGGACCTCAATGGTGTTGATGAAGTCAAGTTGCTCCAGCAACAAAATGAAGCCTCTGACGCTAAACTAGCGATACCAGCTGCACAGGACAAAGTCAAAGAGTACGCAGACAAATTGGATGCGGTTGCTACGACGAATAACCATGCTAAAGGAGATCTGGTTGAATGGAAAAAGCTGAAAGTGATATTAGAAGGAAAGATCACTGCGGCAGCCGGCGAGGTTACAACGAAGACGAAACTCGCTAAGAAAGCCACTGATGAATTGATAAAAAAGAACAATGAAGCGGCTAAGGCGTTGAAAGATTTGGAAGACAATGAGGGGGGAAAGAAGAATAATGCGCTGGAAGCACAAAAACAAGCGAATGCAGCCTTCAAAGCAGCGACTGCTGCCATACCCAATCCGTGGATTCTCGAGGAAGCAACGAAGGAGCATAACGCAGCCAAGGCCGCTTCTGAGGCCCTGGAGAAAGATGTCGCAGAAAAGGACAACATTGTGGGCAAGAAGAAAATCGCTGATTACGATGCGGGGAGAAAGCTTGACGAATGGAGGCCGAAATTGGAAACAGCTAAGAAGAAGAAGGAGGAGTCGGTGCAGGAAGCGGAGAGGCTGGAGCGGGAACACCAGTACGTTTTTAGTTAAATATTTTATTTAAATATAATTAATTATAAAAAAATAAAATTAAAAATTGATTTTAAAATATTATAATTGCAGGGAAACAATCCGAATGCTCACGGGCGCCTTCGCTGGGCTGGGAGGCATCGTTTTTTGTGGTTGGTTTTAGATTCGGATTATGAAAATATATCCTCGACATGGCCTTCTCTTTGACCCGATCAAATTTGACTCATTTTCGTAGAGGTTTAGCAGGGGGGTCTACCGTAACCAAGAAATCTATCTTTCAACCAAAACCCTATCCAACCTACCTTCAGGCATCGCCATTGGCCTCATCGCCTTTTTGCTCATGAAGCGACGAAAGAAGACGCAAAAGAAGAAGAAAAGCGAGGTGAGGGGATGGGCGACTGATAGAGTTTGAAATACGACTACTCTTTTCTTAATTTCTCACCGGTCTCAGGGGCAAGTTAGAGAATGAAAAAAAACGAATCTTGTATTCTCTCAGCAAAAACTCGTCCTTTTTTTTTACAAATTTAAAT
>LS486166.1:31435-44368 GCA_900490705.1 Pristionchus arcanus
TGCCGCTCCTTCTCGAGTGGGCGCTGCGGCATCGTTCCGCGATGGGATGCACGCTGGCAGCGAGGATTATAGCGAGGTACGGTAGCTTGTGAGGGGGGTACGGTAGACTAGTACGGTAGGTCATTAGGAGGTAAGGTAGGTTGTGGGAATTCCCTTGTAGAGTACGGTAGGCAAAATGGTAGGACTTTAGGAAATGTCGTAGATCATTAAGTGATACTGTAAATGGATTCGATGCATAGTAGCCATTGAAAGTACGGTAGATCAGTAGAAAGTACAGTAAATCGGCTTATTGATGTGGGTTCAGTAGCACCATTTTCACAATAAGTTTATCAAGGGGTAATAATGAACTATATCATTAATCGTCCCTGCATCCACTTCTATATCTGGGGCCAAACACAACGTCAGTTGCACTGTTTACTCTGCCCCTAATCGCTCGAAACTCGTCTAGCATAAGATCAATTGTTTTCCTATCTACCACTCCTGGTTCAGACCGACGAATTTCTTCAAATCTACGCCTAAAAATGGAGCGAATCGAGGGAAAACGTTTGTCGAAAAATGCGATGGCAGGAGGCATATTCTTCTCTAATAAGGATATGCTATCAAGACTTCTCGTTTCAGAGCGCGGTTCCTTCAGATCGTAGTATGCCTCAATGGAAGGCGCTGATGCTAGTTCCTCCTCACGGGGTTCCGTGCGGTTATAGTGTACCCACGGACGTAGTGGCGCAAAGTTGAGTGCGGCGCGGAGCTCAGAAAGGCCTATGATTGGTACGGTCTCACTGTTCAAATAGACAGCAAGCATGCGCGTTAAGAGGGGCGCAACAATGTTTCCCGTGAACTCTGCGTAGTCACTCGGGCTAAGGCAAGTTGCGGATATTTTGGTCAATTCGTCGTCCTCGTCGAAGAGTGACGTCGAGTTGACGTTATCCAGGCCATTTAGGACAGAAGTCGTCGATGTTGAGAACGAATCAGCGATGATTCCTGAACGTTATGTATTCAGAAAAGAATAGTTTCATAGGTTTAACAATCCAGGGTGGGCTAACCTGCATGCAAGTGGGTCACGAAGAAGAGACTGACGAGTATAGTCCTCATAGGTTCACCTGGAGAATTTTAACCATTAAAGCACCTGGAATAAGTGTAAACAGAGTGCTATTTCAAAATTACATGTAATAGAAACGCAATGCGTAATAATCGTGAAATCCCGCAGGATTGTAGGGAAAGAAGGGAAAGTGAGAAAGGACACTCGCTCGATCCCATTTATCTCGCACAAACCAACACTTGTGGATGAAAGTGAATCTATCGTCCAGCTCTGATCAATTGTGGGCCAAACATCGACTAAAATCCACGTTTGTGATTGACCCTGAGGTGGTTAACAGATGTTGTAAGATGGGTTTTGACACTTCTTTCAGAGACGTGCTTTCACTTTTGACAAGGTCCATGTTTCACAGGTGTTATGGAAGATGGGGCCGGTATATTGTTGCTGCTGAGATGCATTTGTCTGCAAAAATTATTATGCAACACTTCCCCTTACGAAAATGACACTCTGGTTGTCGCTAAATTTACGGACACGATCATCTGAGTTTCATGGTTATGAGAAATAGTTAAGACGAATTTCTGATTCACTATTTAGTCGTCATATCTGATGAAAACAATCATTATAAAGAGCATCTTTAAATCAGATACTGGTCTACTATTATATGTTTTATCAGTCCCATTCCTTTTAAAAATTTATCCATATCAGATGGTCTCTTCCCTCCACTCGATCCGATCTTCTCCTCTTCATCGTCAATGCTCGACCACCGGCGATTGAGAGCGAGGGAAGGACGAGGAGTGGAGTGGGGAAGGGAGGAAGGATAGTGGAAAGCAAGGAAGAGACGGGAGAGGAGAGGTGAGGCTTAACATTTTTCAATAATTTTAGCGTGGTAAAGGTGTATCCACGTCATGAGACTACGCTAGGTGGGACCCGCTGGTAAGGCCAGCTGTTAGATTTTAGCGTGGATACCCGAGAAATTCTGTTAGCAATTCGGCGTTTACGGCTCCGGAAAAACGCTGGATTCATGTGGCCAATAGGTGACGAGTTGGGTTTGCGTTTCACGTTTCCTAGTAATTGGATTTGTGGATGCTACAACAATGAGATTGAGCCCCGTTAATCATTATAATTTTAAAAAAGGAACAGGACACGTACAAAGCCCAGGCATGTTTCTTCTCCATATTTCCTGATTGGCAAAACAATTCCTCTATTAAATATTTATAGATTTCTGCGCGCGCTCACGCGGCTCTTCGTCGCGCTCTCCCACGAGGAACTGCTGACCTACGAGGTGGGTGGTGTATGGGTGGTCTCGTGCTTCCCCGCTTGTAACCTACCAGGTGGCACGATTATTGATTTTGGTGGTCTCTTTCCGGTGTGTGAGCTACTTGTTACATCGTATATTTTTGAGTGATAGAAGGAGAGACCCAGTAGGTGGGATTTTTTCCGGCATTTCTTTCATCATTAAACTGTTAATTGATATGCCGGCCTATCGGCGGTTTGAAGGGCGAGGGAACTTGAAAAAATGAATCTCCTCAATCTCAGGACCTGCACGAGTTGTACACGAGCAACAAGGAGTACTTCGATGGGAGAGCCAATCAGGGGTGAGCTCATTTTCTCTTTTAACGTTTAAAATGGACCTTTTTTTCAACGTTTAAAATGGCAATGATTTGGACGTTTCGTATGGAAGAAGTGTGCTATATTGAATTTTTGAAAAACTACGGAGAATCTTTGAATACTTGTCCGGAGAATTGCAGAAGTGTCGATTATTTTTCAATTGCAATCTCGCTAAAGATGAATTACGCGAGAGGGCAATTACTACGAGTAGTAGCAACAGTGAAACATAAATGAGAATGGTGGAAATTGAATTTTGATTAGCGGTCCATTTAGCACATGGTACGATTTGGTTTTTCGTACGTGGACGCTAACTGGTGATATAGAGGATGAGATGCATTTCGAATTTCGTACCATGAATTATATTCTCAATTAGGTCGCAGCCCTAGTCGCAGCTGGCTTGTAGCGAAAAAATACACCGTCAAACATTCAATCTCGAAATTCGAGTGGGAAACCTGCACACAGATTGGGTATTTGAATGAGGGAGATGAGGGTTTACTACAGCAGCAGGCGACAACGACTAATTCTAGCAACGGTGAAACCTAAGATGGGAAGGTTGGGTATTCGATGAGGAATGGAGCTACAGTGCAAATAATAATACGTGAGAAGGTAGCCGCGACTAGTTGTAGCAACGGTGCCGCCTGAATTGCGTGGGGTAATTGAAAATTTTACGCTTGAGACAGCTCGCAAAATGAGAGAGATTGCGGTTGATTGTTTAATTGAAAACGACTTAAACGATGCAATGCACGATTGGTAAACTGTAACCACTTGCGACAACGATGAAATATAAGATGGGGAGGGTTCCTTTGCGAATGGCAGAGGGGAGATTGACTGAATGACTCGCCCTAATATACCATGCCCACACAAAATTTAAATTGGCATCGCTTGTAGCCTCAGTGATGCCTAGAACTGGAGGCTTTTGGAGAGAGTGGGAGCTGACCAGCTAGCATATATTCCTTTAGACAATCGGATGTAGTTGATTGATAGTTGGGTCGTCGTAATTGTATTATATTGATTCCTAATTAATACCGTAACCCTCCTCTACCGTAATCATACATTTTCATAACTGCCGGGTCGGTAATCAGACCACTATATATTTTGGACTTTTAGTGTCAGACCACCATATATTTTTGTTCCCCGGTGGGCAATGAATATGTATGACCGTAATCTCCCTATTCTGCAGTTACTCCCTGCCCGCGCTCCTCGCCGGTCTGCCACTACTCGGAGAGGTTACGGAGAAGGAGGATGGGGAGAGCACGAGGAAGGCAGAGGTGAGGAATGTAATGGAAAAGTGATTTAGAATGTTCGAGAAGTCATCAAGAAATTGTAGTTATTGCTCTAGGCACATTAAGTGGTGAGCGTGAAACACAGATCGTTTGGGCAGGAAAAAGAGGTAATACAGAGTAAATACACAACAGCAAGAGTTGAATAATTTAGAATGTTCCATTGGTCCGAAGTCATGTGAAAATTGTAATTGTAGCCCTAGTCTGACTAAGTGATGTGCGTGAAACATAGAACGAACAAGCCCGATATGGATCAAAAATATGAGAGGTATTGAAGCGAGAGCGATTGGGCTGCTATGATCGAAACTGTGTCTACCGGGAGGGTATGAATAAAGTGTGAAGCGGGAAACGAACTGGATATTGAAAAAAATGAGATCGTAATTTTGACACAGATTTGTTTGAGTTTCACGTATTTTTCATACCCGATGGAGTGTTCTCACAGTAATGAGATCCCGTTCTCTTTGTTAAACAAGTTCATCGTCAATACTGATCATTCCATAGGCCCATTAGTGTCAGCGTTACTGTTGTAGAGACCAGCTTATCGATAACTGACTATCCCCGATCATTAAATTGAAGCTCGTTACAGTACTGGTAGCGATTTACCTATCGATAACTGGCTGTATTCCCAATCAATAAAGAAAGACTCGTTACAGTACTGGAAGCGCATCGTGTCCCTGCTCAACGGGATGTCCTGCCGATCCGCTCAGTCATGGTGAGGAAGATACGGTAGCTGTGGATTACGGTAGCATTATATGGCAGAATGCCGGAGAGGCGGTTAGGTCTGGTGTAAGGTGAAATTCCGCCCAGTCATGGTGAGGAGGTGTGGGTACAGTAACTAACCAGCCTAAGGATTACGGTACAAGGATAATGTATGCGAGTAACATGGCTTTTATTCCTCGCATGCTTCTCTACCAATCGTCTAGTCAAGATACTCTACCTTTGATGAACGATTTGATAGTTTGCCTGAAATACGGGATGGTTCATCTGTGTTTCACGGTCTCATAGTAAGCCGAGTAGCGTTGCTCCTGCAATCGTCTCTTCGCATTTCTCTCATCATCACAAAAATTTCATCGTTTCGAAAACAGAACGTTATTAGAAGGCTGAGCTTCAATTGTGCAACTATTTATTTTTTAAAATTAATTATTTAAATGCTTAATTAACTATCTATTTCGCAGGCACGACCCGATGAGCGCGGAGCAGGAGGCGGCGGCGAAGGAGATTGTGGAGAAAGTGAGGTACGGTAGGATTACGGTAGCAAGGTGTGGAGCTAGCATGCCTCTCCATTAGAGATGCTCCATCTGGGTAGACGGAGCTAGAGAGAAATGGAGGAATGGAAAGTAGCAGAATAGTACGGTGATGAAAATGGTTTAGTCCAGGAGTTTGTGGGTTCACCTTGCTCCTATATTGTTTACTTAACTGCAGCTATAGTGATCAATTTGTGAGCGCTATAATAAAATCTTGATTGTATATTCGGCTATCTATCAATAATTCCTCAGATCCCTCTCCCATCGCGAGGCGCACGAGCTGGCCGCGAGGGCGGGCAATGCACTGCTGGATGAATGGCGCGAGGCAAAGGGAGAAGAGGTACGGTGGGAGTACGGTAGCCACCGGTATGGTAGTACTGTAGTTAGTGCGCCGGAAAAGGCAGTGGTACTGGCTCAATGGCATTAGGTAATTGGAGAGGAGGAGGGTACGGTAGAAGTTATATTTGTTAGTGAATGAAAAGCTGCGTTAAATTTGTATGTTTACCACGGTTGAGTATGTCATTGTTTATTTAGTTCATCTCAGAAAATGGACATTCTGAGCAGCATCAATCTCCCGGGACAAAATTTTTGCAAAGTAAAAACGTTCCCCATCCTTACGACCTTTCTCTGTGACAATAGACATGGCAGATTGATTTGAGAACAAGCTGTCAATAATCTACCGTACATCCATTAATTCCTTATCCCCTTCCAGTCTCGCATCTCCCTGCTTTCTGTGTATGACCAATCAATCGATAAGCTACCGTATCATTACCGTACCCTCTTCCAGTCCCATATCTCCCTTCCCTCTCGCTCCGCTCTCCTTCTCGTGTGCCAGTTGATGGATGCGACAGTGGACTCGTCGCTGCTGCCGAGGTTCCTCCTGGACGTGGGTTAATTTTTTGCTATAATTTATTTAAATTATAAAAATGGATGTTTGCGTTACTGCGGGGGTGCATGCGATGTATTGTTGTGAGCATTCATGAACATAGACTATAGTGCAGGTGAAACATAGCTAATATTGGTGAGTTGGTTGCTGCCGAGGTTCCTCCTGCTTAATTATTTATTATTATTTATATTTATTGAAATTGAAGATGAATTGTTTATGCTACTTCTTACAAGGATGAAACGAATCGTTGAGAGCCTTCATGAACATAGTCTATAGTGCGGGTGAAACATAGATAAGTAGGGTCGAGGTTCTTGGTGCAGGTTTTTATAAATAATTAAGTGATATCTATAGTGGATACTCAGTAATTCTTATCATTATCAGGGATACTGGGTGGGCTTCTTAAACTGTGTGTAATCTTTTTTTTTATATTTTGATATTTCGTGCTTTGTGTGCGGTAGATCGATGTAGCTGTTGACGGGAAGGTAGATAGTATCTTTTCCCGGAAGGTAGATAGTATCAGTGAAGGATAAAGCGCGAAGTTAATTTGCGCGAGACTCGTCAGGTGGATGTATTTATTACTTAAATATCTAAACCCAATAGTAGTATTTGAAATAATTTGATATAGCAAATATTTTGGTATTGTATGTATCGGTCAAGCTATCGAAGAATCGTTTCAGCTGTTGACTGGGGGAATAGATCATACTGGTGAAACATAGATCAACGCTAATGTGTCTTGCTAAAAGGTTCCTGCTGCAGGTGGGGAACTTATTAATGTTCATTTCAAATAACCTAAGACGCCCGGGTGAATCTTATTGTATTAACACCATTGGCAGCTTTTGTTCTATTTTTATGTCGTTGATAGCAATGGGACAGTAATCAGCTCCAATGAGAGAAGTGTATAGTAGGGATGAAACAATGATGAAGTAGATGTTCCTGGGGATTTATTGTTTAATGGCTTATATATGTCAAACGTATTGGAGATCGGAATGGGTAAGGAAGTTGTAGAATCGGTGAAACTTGGATGAAGTTGTACGTTTGTTGGATACTTGGAGCATCGCCGATCGCTGCATCGGCGGAGCACGGATGGTGCGAGAGTTTGTAGTAACAGTGGCACATGGGTAGCGTGGGTGCTTGGAGAGCGGGGTTGTCATATTTTTTGGGAAACTTGCGAGAGAAAAATGAATCATTGGCTCATATCTGCAGGACTCATGCAGGGCCTGTGAAACATAAAATGGAACTTCAATCGATGACCCTACCGTATCCCCCCTTGCAGTGCCTACCGTACCTCCTCGCCGTCTCCCGTCTGACTCCTCAACTGGCAGTGTACGCCTCAACGGCAGCGCTCTTCCTCACCGCGAGGTACGGTGGTTACGGTAGTTATCGATTTTCTAAGGGGAATGCAGTGGATTAAAAATGGATGGAATAGGCTGGGATAGACCTATTCCGAGTAGCAACAATAAGATCCAGTGGAAGAAGCGGCCGCCAAACGAGTTTAGAGCAAAGTGAATTGCGTCCTGTGAGATTGTTGATTCGATGGTAGTTGGCCCGAGATACATGCAAGATGCGTTAATCGAATATGAGCATAAACGTTATAATTTGTGTGTACGACAATGTACGAATCAACGGCTGGAAGTACGGTAGTTATCGATTTTCTAAAGGGTAAAGCAGGGTTGGGATCACGCTAACTGGCGTTTTAGTTGTTTTTTTTTGGCATTTATCCCTAACATTCACGTTCCCCGCCCACATTACAGGCCGGTTATTGCTAGAGCCAAAAAAAACAGTGAATTTTATATTGCCGCAATTACTCCCGTAGGATCCTCGCTGCATGCTAATGTTATCCCGTAGGAGAGACGCAACGCATTGATAGCTCTGCGGCACGCATGAAAAAGTTAGGTATCAAAATCCTTCGAAAACCGGGTATGTTTATGAAAAAGACCTTGGAGGCCGACTAAATCGATGAAAGCGGGTGTTGTTCGCAATTCGTAGGTTACAAGCCTTATTCACGGAAACCTCGAAAGCGGGCTATGTTTTCGAATTCCAGGTAGTTTTCGACTAGCTTTTTCATGATCGCGCTGCAATAGCAATTACTGAATAGCTGGTCGAAATGAGGAATATGCACTTGTGATGTTGGTGATTCATTGTTAGTTCACACCCGAGTGGATACAAGATGCGTTACACCCGTAGGATCCCGGCTGCACGCAGATGCTATACTTTTTGACAAACGTTACGTATTAATAGGTTATGGTTCGCCTAGAATAACTTGTGAGATTGGTGATTCGTAGGTAGTGCATCCCGGGATGGAAGCGAGATGCGTTAATAGATCTCGGGTGCGAGGAGCGAAGTAGTAATTTGTGCTTACAGTGTGCGCATCAACGGCCGTACTCTTCCTCTCAGCGATGTGCGGTAGTTATTGATTCGAAAGGGCTTGTTCGCGTGGGGATTACGGTAGTCAGGCGTCTTAGTTTGTTGTTTCTTGTCGCCACAGAGTGAATCGCACCCGTAGGTTCCACGCTGCACGCAGATGTTATCCTTTTGGAGAGACTCTGTTCATTGATGTATCCCAGTAGCCTAATTTTGAATAAGAATAATAAGATTCTATGGAAGAAGCGGCTGTCGATCGAATTTAATAACGTGAACTGCACTTGCAATATTGGCGTCAGGGGTCAAATACACAGGTCATGAAACTCAAAATGTGGTGTGCTTTTTCGATTTTTACAAATTTTTGGGCGTGAGGAGGTGAGGTTTCGGGAAATCTACTCTGATTTCGTGGAATGGTGGCATGCTTTTTCTCTGTTTTTTTGTCCAAATTGACGTAAAAATGTGGCATGCATAGGTCCTTTCGGGAGCGGTGTTTGACCTCTGATTGGCGTTTCGTGGGTAGTTCATTTCGGGGTGGAGGCATGATGCGCTAATGGACACACAAGTCATTATCAAAAAGAAGGAATCAACCTGTGAAATCTACTCTTCGATTTGTGACATTGGCGTTTCTTCGATAGCTCATGTTCTCAAGTGGGCGGAGTACCGTTGATTATTGATATCCATTGTGGAGACAAACTAAATCTATGAAATAGAAAAATATCGCAGGCATTCTGCGGATGATGATTTCGACTTGCGGTATTTCCGTTTCCTAGTTATCTCATCAACTCGAGTGAACACAGTTGTGCTGATAAGAGTTGGATCGATGTGCGAAAATAATAATAACAAAATATTGATATATCTCTCATTGTCAGATGCTTCCAATCGCACCTGTCCCTGCACGCGATGGGCGTCTGGAGGATAGTGAGGATGAGGTAAGGGAATCTCTTGATTAGATGTGCTCTTTCACTCTGTCTTGAGAGAGCATGAGGAAATGAGAGAGCAGTCTCTCTTCATTACGCATGCTCTCTAGCGATGTATGGCGGGCCAAGTCATCATGAGTTGGACTTGATTTAATTTACTTGTTCTCAATCAAAAGAATGGAACCAAAATTGCGCTTCAAAATACTCCGTGACTAAGTAAATTTCATGAAACATGAAATAATCAGGCTGGAAATTAATGTTTGTCAATCCCGAAGTGTTCTTGATTGATCATGATGTTTCTATTTTTTATAAGAAGGTGCAAGAATACATTGTGCGATAAAACTATTCGTGTCTGAGTATATGCGGTGAAACATGAAATAATCAGGGTAAAAATATAATCTTTCACATCATTCAGAATGGCCCAACTCGTGAACACGCTGTGCCCGGCGCACTGGCAGACGAGGCAGCTGGTGGAGGTAAGGCTGTCTGATTCTCTTCGTTTCGTGTGATATCTAGCTCTGTCTGATCGGTGAGAGAGTAGGTCAAATGGAGATACAATAATCCTTATTATGAACTGAATATAGCTAGAGAGTGGTAAAAAAAATCAAGTCATATAAAAATCATAAAAGCTCTCGGTTGAGGAGTGCTGATGGTGGTGGGGAGTGCTCATCGCTGCACCAGGGGAGGGGGGGGGGCTAAGGCATACGAAGCTGTACAGCACTATAAACTATGTTTGGAATCCGGGGCATATATGACACGATTGATATTATTTATTACTCTCATGGACGGAAAAGATATTGCTGCGAGAATCTATCTCGATGTTAATAGGATAGTGTGAAACTCAAAGTTGACAAGAATTGTATTCTGGGATTTTCGATTGTGGTTTTTACCTAGCTTTGAGTTTTCAGCCGGCCACTGAGTTCGCAATGTTAATGCCCATTGTAGGAGTGTTACCAGATAGAGATACACAGATGAGCCGGCTCAAACTTGATGTATTATAATATTAGACTTTCGTTTTATTCGTTGGTCAGGTGGTATTATCATTAGTTTTTTTTCTTATATGCATGAGATGGCTCGCAAACAACGTTGTTTCCGTTCTTCATTAGATTATGAAAAGATCGTGAAACACAAATCGAAAATTCTGCATCACTTCTTTCCAACTATCAAAAATGTTGAGACGAGCTCTACATTAATTGTTGATTGATAGTGGCCTTGCCAACCAAGCCTTGCTATCCCCCCCCCCCCGGGTGTTGTTGTTGTTGTTGTTGTTGTTGTTGTTGTTGTTGTTGTTGTTGTTGTTGTTGTTGTTGTTGTTGTTGTTGTTGTTGTTGTTGTTGTTGTTGTTGTTGTTGTTGTTTTGATGCTATAAAAACAAACAATGGCGCAAATTTACTGGGCACTTCACAGGCACGGCCGTTGCTAGGTGTTGATGTTGTTTTGATGTTTTTCTTCGTCAAAACAATAACAACCCCCCGATTCCAGTCGCGGCCCTATTGTCGTGGAGAAGGAGGCGACGGCGATGCTGCGGGCGCAGCTCGAGAAGGAGGAGAAGTGGGACGAGAGGAGGTACCGTAGGGGGAAGGGGTACTGTAGGCAAGGAGAGGCTGAGATACGGCAACATTCTAAGTTGGTTTTTGACGACCTGTACCATTTCTTATCGTTCAACATCCGTAGAGCATAGCTTTGGTAGAAGCGTGAAACGCAACCCTGCAAGGTTGAAAATTTCTCGGATCAAAATACAAGTTTGATAAGCTGTTGTTGGCAGACTGCCACGGTATCATTCCGACTGTACATCAAGCTACTGCAGACTGACTACTACAGTATCTTGCGAGATACAATATCCTATCGATTTCAGACTTAGTACTGTAGCCGATCTGGCCGGTGACGTCAGCGCCCAAGTGGGCACACTGTCGCTGCGGGACTGGTGGAGGGGCCGACTGGTCGATGAGATTACGGTAAGTGCAGGGGAGGGAGTACGGTAGCTTAGGATACGGTAGATTTGTATTGAGAAGCAATTAATACTATGGGGGGAAGTGTTTCGTGAAAGTAGCAGGACGATGTATGTTTCACAAATTTGATAATAGTTGTGAGAGGTGTGAAACTTTGATTATTTATTACAACAAATAACTTAATCAGAAGTTAGCCTACAAGGTCCTCTAATGCACAATTCATGTGATTTCCGCATAATATCGATGACATGCATGAATAATCTTTTTTTGTCAGATTGATACTATGATGGGCTACTGTAGCCTGTAGTTACTGTAGCCAAAACTTACCGATCGACGGATTCCCAGACGTGATCCAAGAAGTTAGGATACTCCTGATTCGCTTGAAGGGGCCATTGATCAACTTGTACGCGCAGATTGTATTGTTGCTCATCATGCAAAAAGGGAGAAGAATTTAGGTCTCATGAGGACAATAATAGATGGTTGAATCCGGGAAAGATGATGTCGCCTCGATTTGCGGTTAAAATAAACTATTCTGAAGAAGGGTCAAAATATGACGGTAGACTCTCGATTCCTTTCTCCAGTCGGGACCCGATTACTCCTTGTGATTACGGTAGTCGATTGATTTATTCTTCTAGTCGGGACCCGAGCATGCGCGCAAGCCGATGCTCCGTCTGCTCGCTCTGTCCGTGTACAGAGGAGTCATCGATGCAGTGGAGGAAGTCGAGAGGGCGAGGGAGGGATTGAGGCGGGAGGGTGAGTATTTATTCACATCACATCACATTTATCCTGGTCGAAGCGTTACAATTAGGGGTCGCAAAAATACAATGAAAATGAGGAGGCATTATTAAAGAATATTAAACCTTTTATTATTGAACCGGCTAGGTTATGCGCCAACGCATTTGCGATAGGGAAAGTATTAGATTGAGCACCATTTCGGATGCTTAGTGCTTCATTTATGAATGTGTTTGCGATAGCTCTCGGCCACTGAAATCACGTTTTGTACAAAATGGTGGATGTGGGTTTCATCGATGAGATAAGGGAAGAATGCGTTTTGTTGACCAATTTGATTTGGAATAGGGCTGCGAAATAAATTCCACATTTCCACGAAAGGCAAACTGCTTGCAATGATTCGGGCATTCTTCGTAATTCAGCATTCGTGGTGCATGTAGGTTTCACGAGTGTATTAAGTCTTGTGGAATATGCGAACTATTGATGCTCTTTGATTTTTCTTTTTTATAAAAATGCTACATATATAAAATAAAATTGTACGCCATCACTGCGCGTGTTCATCGATAACCGGAGTCTGTATCATACATTTTCATAACTACCGGGCCGGTAATCCGACCACTATATATTTAATGGAATCTGTCATCTGACCACAATATATCCTCTAAAAAATCTGATTTTAAGCCATTAGACCTCTGCTATTAGTGTCTGACCACTATATATTTTCGGTCCCCGGTTGGCAATGAAAATGTATGGTCTGTATGACCGGCATACACACCAAGTCAAAAGGCCGAAGAAATCTCATTTGCGTGGCACAGAATGGCCGAGTCATTCTGCGCGGCGAGACAGAGAATGGCGGTGTGAAATGAGTGGTTTTTAGCTGTTTTTACGTGCTTTTGTTCATGCCGCTCATGAACTAGGTCGAAATT
>LS486168.1:0-10609 GCA_900490705.1 Pristionchus arcanus
TGTGAATCACTGAATCCTACTAACCACATCATCCTTTCTCATCGATAAATTTCGAATTGTAAATGAGAGCATATTGACGACTCCGCGATGAACTGCGATCACGCCTTTTGGTCTAGAGAGTGAGAAGTAATTTCCTTCTCAAAGACGATAATACTAACTTTCCCGTGGTTCCCGATGTGTAGATGACATAGGCCGCATCTTCGATCATGTTCCGACGCAACCATCGCACTTCTCTGTTATCACGCTCTAGGAAATTTAAAATTTTATAGCATTGGAAGAAAACCTAACTTGTAAATATATTTTCATCATCGATGACCAGTCCACAGCCAGTCTCCGAAATTGCATGGCGCACTCTCTCTTCTGGCCAGTTCTGTAGCAGTGGGAGATAAGCAGCTCCAGCTACGAGAATGGAGAGACAGGAGAGCATTGCTTCTGAAAATAATATTCACATTCGGCAATAAGTTCCTAGTTCTAATTACCTTGCCCATGTTCCATTCTCACCCCAATGACGTCGTCTGCTCGTAGAATTTCGCCCGTTGTAGTGAAGAATTCATCTCGGATAGTGGCAGATCGTCTCGACAGCATCCTCCACAATTCAGAGTAACTAATCTTCCGACTGGGAGTATGAATAGCCAGTCCTTCTCTATTCAGTAAAGAGTTGTGATGGAGAATGGATGCTAGATCAAGCGAAGGAATGTCCGTGTGAGTGCTTGTTGAAGTCCATGTAGCATTCTTTTCACTCCTGATTTCTACGTCGGTTACGTTTTCTCTATGTAAGAGAATCTTCCTTAGTTCTTCAACCATCTTGTCAATCGTCTTTCCATCTCCCCTCTTCATCTTCACTTCGATCTCGAACTCTCCATCTTCTTCCTCCACATAAAATTCGAGTGGATAAATTGGCGTCATCTTGTGGACCTCTGACTTCCTCACTCCATCCACTGTCACATTCTTCTCTGATTCCATTCCATATCGACAATTGACGAAGACATCGAAGAGGCGGATATCAGATTGATTCAGGCGAGAACGAACTGATTTGAGAAGATGGAAGTTGGGGATGTTGAGGGCGAGGGAAGATTGGATGGACTGATTCTGGATTGGGTTTGTGGCGTGAACAGGGATGACAATGGTATTCATGAAACATCCAATGACATCTATCGTTGATGAGGAACGATTTGCCACTGGAGTTCCGATGTTCAACTTCATAATTCCGAATACTTGATGAATACTCTGGGCGAATGATTGGAGAAGAATGCTGAACGGTGTTGAGTCCTGTGCTGCTGCTCTCTTCTTTAGCTCCGTGGACGACAATTTATCCAGATGAAGATTGCAGTAAACTTCTTTTCCACCTTCTTTTTCCAAGGCACAATTCGATTCTGGCAGGCTCGCGACCACATTCTTCAAGTAGTCTTCATCGATCAATTTGGTCGGGTTGGAGCTCTGCAGCAAGTTCTCATATTCCTTACAAGGCCGTTTCGTGCTCATCGTAGGTCGTTGACCCTTCTGTAGATTCTCATAGACAGCAGAGAGTTGTTGCTGCATCAACGACGTGGACCATCCATCACAGATGACGTGAGAGATTACGAGGAGAAGAACAATTTCATCTCCGCTATCGAAGAGGGTCAGTCGAGCAGGAGAATGAGCGAGATCCAACATCAATTCGTTCGAGGAATTCAGACGCTGCTGAAGCTCTTCATCCGATACATTCACGACAGCGATGGAGTAGTAACTCTCCGTTGCCGATAGAACAATCTGCACTGGTTCTCCATCGTCTTCCATGAGTCGAGTACGCAATGCTTCATTCTTCTGACGAACATAGTGCAGAGCAAGTGTGAGATTATGTGCGTTCACAGAAGATTTATTGAATCTCTGGACGAAGGGAACGTTATAGTGACCGGATGCGTCTTCACGAGAGAGGAAATACATTTGCAGTTGTTGAGGAGTGAGAGGGAGACTTGAAGGAGTCTCCACAGCGAATGTGCGCTTTCGAAGTTCGTCCGGATGAAGACAAAGGGGAACATTGTGCTTGATGTGATTGATAAGTGCCTTCTCGGGAATCGATGCATCATATTCCAAGACTATTCTTCCGTTCTCGTAGACTGCTTGGCATCTTCCAATCGAAGTGCACAATGTAGCAAGGTCCTCCACACGAACGAACTGTCCTTGCCTCTCGACTACTGTCTCCTTCACTTCGCCTTTGTCACGTAAACTCTTCAAAGAATTCCCAGAGGCCCAACAGTTCAGTAACCGCTCCCACTCATCAAGGATCGATTCGATAGTTGTCGAATGGAAGAGATCCTTCATGAAGTGTACAGCGATCTTTACTCCTTTCAGTGAATTCTGCACGAAGAAAGTGAGGGGGAACTTGGTGAAGGGCTGCTTCTCATCGATAACTTCGAATTCATCTCCATCTTCCACACTGAACGGATCCATAACGAGCATCGTATCGAAGAGAGTCGATGCTCCAGAGATCTTGAGAAGCTCATCGAATGGAGTCGTGCGATGCTCCAACGCGCCTATCACTTGCTCAGATACGGATGAGACCAGGTCCTGTGATGAACAGGAAGATGCATCAACTGTAGTTACGAGAGTGTTCGTAGCGAAACCCATCGTCTTCTCCGTCTTTGTAGATCTCAAATCGACGGGCCATCCAATGGAGACAGGCGCGTCTCTCTGAAGGGAATGAAGTTGTAGAGTTACACCGAGTGAAGAGAGAAGGACGGAGAATGAAGTGCAGTGATGAGTTGAGCAGATCTTGCTGATGTTCCTTCCGAGTTCTGAATACTCCTTCGCCATGCATCCTGCATTCAGCCGAGTTTTCGAGTTTCTCGGGATACCTCGAAGAGGATTGAAAACGAAGCCATTCAGTGTTTTGTTCCAGAATGAAGTTGCCTCAGCAGTTGGTCGTATCTCCAGCTCGCTGTTGAGCTGATTGAATGATGCCGTAGATTCTCTCTTGTCCTTGTGATGGAAGTCTGCAAGCTCCTTCACTAGCGTCTTCATCGAGTGACCGTCCACATTGAGATGAGAGATGCAAATACGAAGTTCATTGCCTTGAAGAGACACGACGATTGGAGGGCAGTCGAATATGTCGAAGGTTCCATCCTCATCCCGAGATTGTCCAATGGGCAGGTAACATTCAGTAGCTGATACCACTCGTTGATAGAACACATCGTCGAATACAAAGAATGTCCGCAATGAAGGATGCTGAAGACACAGTCTATTGAATCTGAGGATTACATCTTCTCGAGTCACGGCCCTCTTGATCCGGATGCGAGCAGTAATATTGTATGCTCTCACGAAGCTCTCCGATCCATTGTTCTTTATATGCTCCAGAATGGGGATTTGCAGATGCGAAGCACGAATTCTCATCGGGTCGACTGAGTTCTCAACTGCCTTTGCAACCTCGGATTCCTTCGTGCCCACTACCAACTTCTGAATGCATCGAGTAAACTCTCCGAGTGTTTGATGTTCGAAGATGTGTCGTATTGGAATCTCTTTCCCGATCAATCCAGTGAGCTCATTGATGACAGCCAGTGCAATGAGTGAGTGCCCTCCGACTTCGAAGAAATTATCATCGTCGACGATAGTTGCAATTTTCAGGTGCTTCATCCATGCACCTTTCACGATTTCGGCGACGTTGAATTCCGTATTCGGGTCGGCTTTATCCTTTGCTGTTTCAATTTCCTTCGGCATTTTGACTGAATCGGAGCTTTGAATGAAGTTCTTCATGCTCTTCTCAAACATCCTTGCCGCACTTCTCACGAAATCCTCTCCAAACATTGCTCGATTGTAATCAATCCTCACGACAAATCCTCCCTCACTCTCTTCTATCTTCCAGCACGTATCGAATGCAGTCTCAGTGGTGTGTTCGTAGTCGACAGTCCCATCTCCTTCACCACTCATATTCTGGAAGTTGATCACGTGTTGGAATAGAGGATGGCTTCCAGCTACTCTCTTCGGATTTACTGCATGTACAATCTCTCCCAGGGACGAAGTGCAATGGGCAAAGGGGAAGTGGAGGGTCTCCTTCACTGATTCGATGCCTATCGTTCCTTGGACTGCCTTCACTCGAACAGGAAGAGTATTGACGAAGAGACCGACGACGTCATGGGTCGTAATCGTTCTTCCTGCATGGACGACACCGATGATGAAGTCATTCTGATTGGATAGTTGATGGAGAGTTGAGATGAAGGAAGAGATGAGGAGATGGAAGGACGTGCACTCTTTCTTCTCTATGAATTCACTCAGCAACCCCTTATCGAGTGCGATTTTCTGAACGACAGTCCCGTGACCAGTCTGGTCAGTTTTCTCCATTGGCAGCCTCAATTCCCGGCTATCCGAAAGGTAGGTCTTCCATTCCCCGATAGCATTCGAGCTGAGTGATTCGCTTGAGCAATATTTCAGGAAGCTTCTACTTGATGGAAACTTCTTCCCTTCCATAAGTTGTCCCATCTGCTCATGGAGAATGGCCAAAGATCTTCCATCAACGAGAATGTGATGAAGATGAATGAGCAATTCCCCATCTCCATTCAGTCCGACGATGATCCTGTTGTGGATGCTTAGCTTGTCGTCTCCTTCCTTCTCATTCTCTCTGATGCAATGGAAGCATTCCGTGGCAGACAATGCATACCGCACTGGAAGAGATCCTTCAATGAGCATCGTCGTTCGAAGACCATCGTTCGCCATGATGAGCGTGTTGATAATAGATTGGAGACGAGGGATAAGGTTCACATCCTTTATCTTGATTCTCATTGCGATGTCTCCTGAGCTGCTCGAAGGATCGAATGCGTATTGGAACCATAGATGACGTTGCTGTGGTGAGAGTGGAATGCGGAAGGATGGAGTGGGCGCTGTTCTGGTTGTGCTTTCATTTGGTGATACTACTGCATTTTCCGATGTCGATTGTATGTCCAAGGAAGTGGATCCTTGCAGTGACTCTGCTATTTTCGCGATGGTTCGTAGTTGGAAAAATCGAATGAGATGAAGGGTGAGACTTAGCTCAGATTCAATCTTCTGCACTGCAAGCATTGCAAGGAGAGAATTACCACCGAAGGAGAAGAAATCGTCAGTGATTGAGATCTGAAATTATATCGGCGTTCAAACCGTCTGCAGTTTATTCAGAACTGCAACATCTCCGACCATGCTGAGACTGAGAACATACCCTCTTCTTCAGCAAACTCTCGAAGATGCCACTCAATTGCTTCTCTAGTTCATTCCTTGGTTCGATAATGCTCTTCACTTCTTCCGATGCGATCATCAATGGCTCAGGAAGCGCCTTCACATCGATTTTCCCATTCGCATTCGTCGGAAATCGTTGCAGACTGATAATGTGTTCAGGGACCATGTACGAAGGGAGAGACCTAAAACCAAGGTTTCCTCTCCAAATTCAGTGCTCTACTCACTCAGACAGTTTCTTGTTGATCTCGTCCGATGATATTTTTGACACAGCATAGGCAATCAACGAGTCATTCCATATTCGCACGAAGCAACCAGAGACTTGAGGAATTGATGAAAGATGATGCTCGATCTGCATCGGAATTTCTTCAAGATCTTCTGGATGAAATCTTTACTAACCTCTCTCAAATCGACTGCTCGCCCACGAACTTTTCTCAAGTGATCATTGCGTCCGACGAAGACGAGATTGCCTTCTAAATATGATCTGGCGGCCTCAAGATAAAAGCTCCAAACATACCTTCGCCCTTTCTCAATAGATCTCCACTGTCGAAGCAACGATGATCTTCATTCATCACTTTCTCCTCTTTCAATAAGCATTCATCGATGGGGAACATCTTCTTGGATCTCTCCAACTGTCCGTAGACTCCTCTCGCTAAGCCAGGACCGGAGTAGCGAAGGAAGGCCTGGGAAACGATAATGAAGATATCGATAGTTTCGTCATCTCACCGGCCATAAATGAGGAAGTGGTTGCCCGTCTTTGTCCACTGTTCGAATTCCCAAATTTCGATATGTCTTTCCCACTGCACGACGAGGCGAATCGATGTGCAATCTCTGCAGTTAGATTATTGTAGATACGTCAGTTTCAATACACGCTTGAATGCAGCTCACCTGACTCGTGTTATTTATCGTCTGTTCTGTCGCTCCGTACAATTGATGAAGAGGCACTCCAGAATGGAGAAGGTTCCTGAAATCTCTCAATTACTTCCAAATCGCTGATTTCTCTGACCGGAATGCTTTGGACTGCATTGTCTCTCCAGTGACAAGCACAGTGTCGAGACTCGCCCACAAATCGACGTCTTCGCTGAAGTTGAGAAAGGCAGGCATGACGAAGCAGTGACTGATTTGAGCCTGCAGGATTGGAGTTTGAAGGAATTGATCTAGACAAGGGTACCTTCTCCATCTCCTTCCTCTCCGGAATGGCCCCACTTGCAAGAGTGAGATCGGCGTCATTGACCAGAGCTAGGAAGAGATCACAGAAGAAGATGTCGAAGGCGTAGTTTATCACCTTAACAGGCATCCCTCATCATAAAATTTAGATGATAAATACCTGGTAGATGCTACTGTGCGCTCCGACTGAATACTCTCTAGTGTAGTTCAGCATGAGATTACTCATTCCTGAATATTCGAAGAGTCCCTTATCTCATCATTTTCTTCCCTCACCTTCTCCACTATTGCAGACGCACTTGGCAACTCCTGTCGTGCCAGAAGTGAAAGTGGCATAGAGAAGATCCGATGGAAGATTCATTGATAGAGATCGACGATTCTTCCCCAGTGCTCCAGCGCTCTTTAGTATTGAAGAGAATTTGAGGCAGAACTTGCCTCTGAACGTAGCTTTAAATTGCAGATTGAGATTGAACCAACTGTATGGGATCGCTATCAGTGACGTAGAGGGCGTTCCCAATAGTTGTCAATACTTCACGTCTTCGATCGAGTGACCAATCGAGAGAGATCGGGGCAAGGCAGAAACCAGCCTGGAGATGTAATGTAGGACATGTTCAAGTGACTTTTTGGATACCGACAATCCAGCCAGCACTAGAGGAATCAGATCAGTCGATCTCTCAACGTAAATAACAAGAAAGTCATCGGGTCGATGAGGCTCGCCGAAGTGGGTAATGTATCTGAAAATTAAACCTTATCTTATTTCAATTGTATATATCAGTGCGTTCGCCTAAGAATCGCCACTTCCTGGAAAAATCCGTACAGCAAATTGTAACCCCCTGGTTTTTTGACTGATTTTAGTAGGCCTGGACCCCCTGCATCGATAACCGTCAAGATTATATTCATGCGACCTTAATTTGCATAATTACGGGGCTCCAAAGTTATGCATGTTTTAAAGTTTTTTCCCGGATCTTCTTCAATATTTGAGTGAAATCGTGTGATCTAACCTCTCTCAAATCGACCGCCCGTCCGCGAACTTTTCTCAAGTGATCATTGCGACCGACGAAGACGAGGTTGCAATCTAAATATAATCTGGCGGCCTCAAGATAAAAGGTCCAAACATACCTTCGCACTTTCTCAATAGATCTCCACTGTCGAAGCAACGATGATCTTCATTCATCACCTTCTCCTCTTTCAATAAGCATTCATCGATGGGGAACATCTTCTTGGATCTCTCCAACTGTCCGTATACTCCTCTCGCAAGTCCCGGTCCGGAGTAGCGAAGGAAGGCCTGTGAATCGACGTTAGAATATTTCGATCTCTTAATCTCACCGGCCATAAATGAGGCAGCGGTTGCCCGTCTTTATCCACTGTTCGTATGCCCAAATTTCGGTACGTCTTCCCCACTGCTCGACGAGGCGAATCGATGTGCAATCTCTGCAGAATTGCATCGGCTTTGCTTGTATCGACACATTTGAAACTGTCTACCTGACTCGTGTTATTTATCGTCTGTTCTGTCGCTCCGTACAATTGATGAAGAGGCACTCCAGAATGAAGGAGGTTTCTGAAACCTCTCATTTACTTCCAAATCAACGAATTCGTTCACCGGAAAGCCTTGGACTGCATTGTCTCTCCAGTGACGAGCACAGTGTCGAGACTCGCCCACAAATCCACGTCTTCACTAAAGTTGAGAAAGGCCGGCATGACGAAGCAGTGACTGATCTTAGCCTGCAAGATTGGAGTTTCAAAGAGTTTAATGTTTATCGAACAGTACCTTCTCCATCTCCTTCCTCTCCGGAATGGCCCCACTTGCAAGAGTGAGATCGGCGTCATTGACCAGAGCTAGGAAGAGATCACAGAAGAAGATGTCGAAGGCGTAGTTTATCACCTTAACAGGCATCCCTCATCATAAAATTTAGATGATAAATACCTGGTAGATGCTACTGTGCGCTCCGACTGAATACTCTCTAGTGTAGTTCAGCATGAGATTACTCATTCCTGAATATTCGAAGAGTCCCTTATCTCATCATTTTCATCCCTCACCTTCTCCACTATTGCAGACACACTTGGCCACTCCTGTCGTGCCAGAAGTGAAGGTTGCATATAGAAGATCCGATGGAAGATTCATCGACAGTGGTCGGCGACCATTCTTCTCGAGAGATCCAGCTCTCTTCAATACTGAAGAGAACTGGAGGCAGAACTTGCCCCTGAACGAATCTTGTCATATAAAATATTGATTTTTAGTTTACGGTATGGAATCGCTATCGGTGACATAGAGGGCGTTCCCGATAGTTGTGAGCACTTCACGTCTTCGATCGAGTGACCAATCGAGAGAGATCGGAGCGAGGCAGAAACCGGCCTGAGAAATATTGATTTATTCTTTTCGAAGTGATTATCTACCTCCAATCCAGCCAACACTAGGGGAATTAGATTAGTCGATCTCTCGACATAGATAACAAGAAAGTCATCTGGTCGATGAGGTTCACCGAAGTGGGCAATATATCTGGAAAAATAGTCGTCTAATCATCCAATATTAATTTGTGTACTCTTCTTTGAGCACTCGCGCAATCGTTCCACTATGTTGCTTCATGTCCTTCGTGGGAATAATCGAATCCTTGAATCGCACAGTTCCTTTTGTCGAGTCTGTTATCATCAGGCGATTGCTGAAGTGATAATCGCATTTTTGAGCAAATAAAAATACACTCACAAATCAGGGTAATCATGTTTATTCACACTGATCTCTTCATGGTACTGAAGATAGTCAATAGGTCGCATCAGGGAGACTTCATTGATTCGGAGATCTGGTTCTTCTGCTAGTCTCTGCAGAAGGAATAAGACGAAGTCAATACTTCTTCGTATAGTTCTCTCGCTGAAGAGATCCGAGCGATACTCAACCTGCAAGCATGCTCATCACTACAGTAACATGATTGTAAAAAAAATACCTTGATGCTCATTTCGGTTCCATAATTCGTAATGTACCATGTCTGCTCATACTTCGCAGTGTTCGAATTCACTTTGATCATTTGGAAGTCATCATCACTCACGGGAACGATTACATTGTCCATTACGAAGAGAATCTAAGAATTCACATTGATCTATCGCAAAAGAATTCACTGAACCTGGAATAAAGGCGACGTTCCTCCATCAGAATCCTCTTGTACAGCAGAGACGACGTCATCGAAGGGAATGGAAGAATGGTCACGAATCTCGTGGAGATTCTGCTGAATCTCTCGAATGAATTGAGTGAAGGACGATGAAGAATTCAAACGAGATCGAAGCACACAACTATTCACGAAGCACCCGATAGTTTCCTGAAAGAGAAGGATGATTCTCTTCTAGGTGATTCTTCTTACTCGATTCTTCTCATTTCTGTTCTCCACCATAATTCCGAGAGGGAAATCATCGAAACCAGTTGTTTTGTAGACGAACAATCGATAGAGAGAAAGGAGAACTCCGAATGAAGTCGATCCACTTTGACGACGAAGGTAATGAAGAGAAGACATGAGTGATGGAGGGATGGTCATCTGGATTGATTATCAATTTGGATATTTAGTTCGTTCTCGACACAGTACTTCAATCGACTTCCCCTCAACACTGGCAGTAGACAGTCGTCGGTAATCAGTGTGGAGTAGTTGAGAATCCAGTCCACTCAATTTTTGCGTCCAATAGTCGACATGGGCTTGTAAAGAATTGTTGTCCTGCGAAGAAATTGGCTCATCGAGCGATCTTCAACGAAATACCTTTTCTCGAAGATCATCAATGTAGTGATTTGATTTGGGCAATGAGAAATCCGACGAGGAACCGTAGATTATTTTCAGCTCCTAAAATGAACCAGTGAGATTGACTGAGCTGCTACACGAACCTGCAGGAATATTCCAATGGATCTTCCATCAACTGCGATGTGATGGAAGGAGATGTTGATTTCGTAGCCACTTCCAGTTCTTTGAAGGCTAATTCTGAAACAATTGATTTCAAAAACTGGTGGAATTATGGAGGGCGAACCTGATAGGTGGTTCTTTCTCGATATCGATGAAACCTTCATCCTTTCTCTCTCCAATCGACTCATCAATGGTGAAATGGCATTCAGTTGCAGAAAGTATGAACTGGAAGATCATCTTTGGTCATTGGTCAATTGAATTGTTCACCTGTCTCTCAGCCTCATAGCAAGTTCTCAGTATCACATGTCTCATCACTATTCGTCTCAGTGTATTTTCCATCCTTCGTACATTAATATTCTTGCCCGAGAAACAGATTTTCTCTTCGAATTGATGAGCAT